>JANZLD010009350.1:0-11303 GCA_026413575.1 Erythroxylum carthagenense
GATTTTCAACTTAATTTCAATCAACTCATCCACTTTTGAATATTTCTTATTTTTACTCAAAAATCGGGGTCCAACAATTGAGGTCGATAAGGCCGAGATAGATATTATCAGACCTTTACCTTACCCTGTGACTGTGTGGGAAGTTCGCTCTCTTCTTGGTCATGCAGGATTCTATCATTAATTTATCAAAGATTTTTCGAAGATTGCGCAACCCATGTATAAACTACTCCAAAAAGACATGAAATTTGATTTTAATGAGCCATGCAAGATTGCTTTTGACGAACTTAAAGAGCGACTCACTTCAGCCCTAAATATTCAAGCATTGAAATGGTACATTCCCTTCGAACCAGTGTGCAATGCCTCAGATTATACGATTGAAGTATTTTTGGGGAAAAAGGTGGACAAAGTACCTTATGTCATTTACTATGCTTCTATGACACTTAACGATGCTTAGAAGAATTATTCCATGATAGAAAAAGAATTTTTAGCTGTAGTTTTTGGGTTGGAAAATTTTCGGTCTTACCTATGGGGTACAAGGGTGATTATTTATTCAGAACATGCAGCTTTGAAATATTTGGTGACTAAGAAAGAAGTAAAACCAAGATTGATTCGGTAGATCTTACTCTTACAAGAATTTGAGCTAGAAATATGCGACAAGAAAGGAGTTGAAAATTTGGTGGCTGATCATCTAAGCAGGATCACTCCAACCAATGCACTTGTTGTTCTCCAAGATGAATTTTCAGATGCCTCACAATTCAATAGGTAATTCCATGGTATGCTGACATAGTAAATTTCTTGGTAACTAAGTCCTTACCTAGTGATTTATCTAAAGCTGAAAAGGATAAAATTAAACAAAAGGCTAAATATTACATATGGGATGAACATCATCTTTGGAACGTTTGTGCTGATAAGATTATTAGAAGGTGTGTTGCAAATGATGAAATTCCTTCCATATTAAAATTTTGTCATTCATCTGTGTGTGGGGGACACTTTGGCCCCAAAAGAATAGCTTGTAAAGTTCTTAAATGTGGATTATTCTTGCCTAAGTTATTTTTTGATTCTTACATATTTTGTAAGTCTTGTGATCGTTGTCAAAGAACAAGTAGCTTGGGATCGAGAGATCAAATGCCACTTACTAGCATTCTAGTATGTGACATTTTTTATGTTTGGGGAATAAACTTTATATGTCCTTTTCCCTCTTCCTTTGGTAAGAATTATATTTTGCTTGTTGTGGATTATGTTTCGAAATGGGTTAAAGCCAAGGCTACTTTGTCTGACGATGCTAAAATTGTTATAGATTTTGTAAAATCTAACATTTTTGTCAAATTCAGAGTAACTCAAGCTATCATTAGTGATTGAGGGACCTATTTTTGTAACAGGATTTTTGAGGCTTTTATGAAGAAATATGGTGTCACACACTGGATTTCTGCAGTATAACACCCATAGACAAGTGGACAAGCTGAGATGTCCAATAGGGAGATTAAGTCGATACTAGAAAAAGTGGTGAATCTGAATAGAAAAGATTAGAGGTTATGATCAGATGATGCCTTATGGGCGTATCGGATTGTTTACAAAACTCCAATGGGCATGTTGCCATACAGGTTAGCTTTCAGTAAACCTTGTCATTTGCTTGTGGAAACAGAACATAAAGCATATTGGGCTGTGAAGTAGTTAAATATGAATTTGGTAAAGGCTAATAATAATAGGAAATGCAATTGTAAGAGTTAGAAGAGATTCGTAATGAAGCTTATGAAAATGCCAAAATTTATAAGGAGAAAACTAAAGCTTTTCATGATAAGATGATTTTTAGGAAGCAATTTTCTGTAAGACAAAAAGTTTTTCTTTATTATTCAAAGCTTAAGTTACTTCTAAGAAAATTATGATCTCGCTGGCTCGGATCATTTATTGTTACTAACTTATTTTCTTATGGCGCGATAGAAATTCAAAGTTTAGATAATTCCAAGGTTTTTAAGGTTAACAGACACCGTCTGAAACCCTACTATGAGAACTGTCTAGTTAAGAATATAGAAGAGATAGAGTTGGTAGCCCTAATCTATCTTTGATCAGGTAAGTCGGTGAACACATCCAGCCAACAACTTAAAAGAAGTGCATTTGGAGGCAACCCAAAAATTTCATGTTCAATGTTATTTTTATTTTTCAGTATTTATCAATTTTTAATTTGTTTGATTTGTTTTGTTTCAACTCTCAATTTTATTCCATTCCCTTTAGTATTTTCATTTGTTAATACTTTCAATTCTAATTAAAAAAAATTTCCTTTCCCGCCGTCCACTTTTATTTTATTGCCCATCCCATTTTTCCTCCCCAGTTTCATTTGTTTCTTGCTCTTACCTTCACTCACTCATAATTTCACACACCCATTACCAAATTAGTGAACACCCACATCTTTCCAATGAAAAACCCAACCTTTTACCATCCTTCTCATTGTAACCCACCTATTTTTCAGTCAAAATTTTTTTTGGTTTTGTGTTTGCATTTAAGATTGCAAAAGCACAATGATTGGAGTCATGCCATAAAAGAAGAGTGATTCACACAGTTTATCTTCACCAATCACATCATTTGTACATACTAACTTCCATCGGACACCACGGCTGCAACACCAAGTTCATCGATCCTTCCAATATCCTAACCAACACCAAGCCCGAGGAATCGCACTCGAAAAGGTAAGCAAGTCGAGAACTGAAGCTAATGGAATTCAAAAAGTGGAGTTTTCACTTCTTTGCGATTGCCAAAGGGCAACCAAAGATTTTGGCAACTAAGTCAACAAGAAATCTATCCTTGTAAATATGTTCTTACGGGCACTCTTGAGGCTTTACAAGTTCATGATTCTTTTGAGCAACTGGTTGGACAAATTTGTTAGAATGTGTTTGTTAAAATTGACTGCCTTGTATATGTTGAATTAACAAATAATTTTACAGCACATTTTAATTTAATTCTCATGAAGAATTCAACTTTTTTACTAAAGGAATTGTGAAATTTAGACTTATGGGTAAGGAATTTGCTTTATCTGTTGCTGAATTTAACATGGCCATGGGTTTTATATCAGCTAATGATGTTAAAAATGAACCATTTGTAAGTTCTCACTGTAATTATCATAGTGATTTTCATGCATCTGACTTGTGGACTCACTAGCTGTCAACCCTAATCTTTATAATGCCAGTGCATCTAAGAGTTTGTATTTAAAAAGTTTGAGACAATTTAACCATCTATAGTTCCACAATGGTTAATCACGACAGATTGATCATGAGAATTCTTATCCTTGTGAATATAGAATTCTTCAATTTAACTTGTTTTTTGATGAAGATGATCAATCCACCATTGAGCACATTGCTAAATTCACCATACAATATGGGGAATTAACCAATTAGGAAAGTTCAACTACTTTTAAGCTCCAAATTCATTTATAAGAATCACCTTTTCTTAGTATGCTTTGTAGGCTAGGAATTTTATTCGTTTGTAGGCTAAAAGGGAATATTAGTTTCTTACTCAATTTTAAGACTGATCCTGAAGTTAGTGTAGTTGAGTTGTCAAGAGTCACTCTGAAGAGTAGTGAGAATCTTAACATGTTCATAACTTGTTTCAAGAAAATGAGAAGTCGATATAGTTTACATGTAACTTCTCGTTCCCACACTAAGAGTTAGTACCCTAGATTTCAGTAATTGAGAAATAGCAATGAGAGATTAGAAAAAATGCATTTCATGCTCATGCATAATGTTAGCATACACATATGTGAATATTGATTTTTGCATACTAAAATGATTGTACATGCATTTATTGACATTTTTAGGTATAATTGATCTAAAAATATGATTATATATGGAATTGTAAATTGTATGTATAAAGAATTGATTTGGAGAGTATAATTATTGACTTAGAATTTTTGGTGAAAATTTGGAAAAATTATGTAATTTTAAGGGTATATTAGATTAGGAAAAATGCCAAATGATAGAACAATTGATAAATAGTTGTAGAAATAAATGTCAAATGGTAGTAGAATTTTTTATGAATGACATTAAGATTTAATGGCAAGTATCATTGAAAATTGGGTTAAAAATTGGAGGCATATAGACTAGCTTATTAAAAGATTAAGAAGAGACCTTGAGAGAGAGACATATGGCAAGTGACATGTGTCACTTGCCAAGCCACTTGCTAAGTCACGTTTTTATTAAGTGAAAGACCATCTTTTACTTGCCAAAAATGACGCATGCTTCATTTTGCCAAACTTCTTCATTTCTTCATCTTCTCAATTCTCTCCATCTACGAAACTAACTCTCTCCTCACCATGTTGATTTTTATCCAAATCCTTCATTTTGTTTCTTCAAGATTCATCGTCTTCTCCTTCTTTTTGCTAAAAGACCCAACCCATTTCACATTGAAAGTTCATTTTCATGGATGTTAAAGGAGCTTGGGTTCTTGGAGCTTCTTGAAGAAGCCTTGGGTAAATCAAGTAAGTAACCTATTACTCTTCATAGCTTTGATGAATGATGCATGTTTGATGATAGTTAGAGGTCAAATGATTATAGAATAGGGATGGCCACATGCAAAAAATGTGATTAAGGAATGTGTAGATTCATGTCTTGCTTTTACATGGATGATGATTAATGATTCATGAATTTTTATAGAGATGTTTTAGAGTTAGAATGAATCCTTAATGAATTTAGAATGATGTGCAAAAAAAAAAATTGATTTGTGAATGGATATTCACATGTTTTGTTTTTGATGTATAAAAACGTGGATCATTAGTTGTTTTAGGAAAGAATTGGACTGAGTATTGAAGTTAAAGAAAAGACAAGTGTAGTATCTTGAAATGTGAACAATTAAGGTGATAGTTAGAAGTAAAATGAAAGTGAAAATGAAGTTGAATATGTGCATCAAGTTGATGATGAATGTGTATATATGTGTATGTTCTGTTACTAGTGTTCATGGCCAATTATGGACTATAATTTGTTTATGGACGATATTGAGTTGAAATGGAGCTAGAATGATGGGAAAATGAGGAGAAATTTAACTAGAAATGATAGAAAAGATTAAGGTAGTGAATGTGGCAAGTAAAGAGCCAGAATCTGGAAAATTTGAAGATGAGTCTTGATTATGCTTCTGTGAAAGTTCATCGCGGCCAAATTCTTGGTTTGCCGTAGCCAACTTGCAAGATTTCACTAGGAATTTCCTCATAGGAAAAGTTTGCTGCCGCCAACTCCTGGCTTTGTCACAACCAACTTTCTAATACAGCTTAAACATGCTTCGGTATTTTAGGCATAACTTGTTTTGTGGTTCTCCAAATGGAATCAATTTTGATTTGGAGTCAACTAGATACATAGGGATACAAATTATCTGAAGAATTTTAATCCAGTCTCTAAGAATTTCAATTTCTAGATGGAAATTGCATACAGGGAATTGCTTCAGTATAAGAATAGTCTTAAAATATTTGGCGAATAACTTTTAGATTACTAAACCAAATTTAATGATCTTGGTGTCATTAGAAACTTAAGAAATAGGAAAACAACTTTCTAGAAGGAAGTGTTGCCAAATTACTTCATTTTTCATGTCAAAATGTTCATGAAAAACTGACCAAAAGGTTTGGAATTTCGGAGATATTATAAGAAGAAATGAGAGTTTGGATCTTGTATGACCATATAATGTTATAATAACATTAGTAAACGAATTGTTGATCTCAAAGTACTAAAGGCATGAATATAATGGGAATGAAGGATGTTCATATAACTATAGTTGTGATTCAAGGAGATGAGTAATGGGTATCAAGTAAAAGTGAATAAGAATTTGACATTAAGAGATCAAATAATGCTAAAAATGAGAATGTGCTTAAGTTATGAAATCTGATAATATATCGAGATTGTCATTGAGCATGTATTGTATACATTCGATATACAAATTTGTGCATAAAGGAATACTTATAATTATGCAATTATTAATGTGTGTGCAATGGGTGTATTGCATAATTTGGATGTGCAACATAAACGTCTGCATTCAAATGTTTCTAGATCATGGAAGCTAATGCTAATCTAGAGTGTATTGTGAGTCGATCTAGATGGTCTTACTTTTTGGGTTGTTTGGTTTATGTATTATTGATTGAAAGATTATGAAATATGATTGTTATGATTCCGAACATTGAATGTCCAAAGATGATAAATGCATGAATAATAATATAAGTACTCATTGAATGTGAATTAGAAGAAATAAGTGATACTCAACTTAAATGTTGAATGCCAGACTAAGGTCCAATGATATGTGTAAAGTGGAAATAAGTGACTGATTGAAAATATGTGAATGGGATGCATTCCATTACATGATGCATAAAATATAAAGGTAGTTGTGACTGGAGTAGAGAGCTTGAAGCTCACATTGTGAAAAAGAGCTTAAAGCTCTTTTTCAATGGCTACTCTGGTCACAACTACCTTTATGTTTCATGCATCATGTAATGGAATGCGTCGTGAAAAAGAGCTTAAAGCTTAGAAAGTGTATAAGAGCCAAAGGCTCATTATGTAAAATGAGCCCTGTATCTCTAATAAATACGAAACAGTTATCAATGAGCTCGATATCCACAATAGATATGGGACAATTATAGGCACTCGGTCATAATAAAGTAATAAACGAAAGTAAGTCTCATGAGCATTGCAAAACAATTAATATACATTTTTTATGATTGATATGCATGATTTACATGGTTGAAATAAATTGTTTGAATGAATTCGGATTATGAAATATGAGTTAAATGAATGTGAAATGTAGGTGACTCAATATGAGGAACTAATATAGTGATATAGATTATGTGATCGTATGTTTTGATGTGTTCTGTGATTGAGTGAGCCATCGAGGATGGTCACTCACTGAGTTTACAAAACTCAACCAAATTTTGCAATATTTTTTAGGCTCAGAAGAGTATACTGTTAGGAAAATGGGAGTATACCTACTGCACTCAAGTAAGAGATATAGTTTGGGATCAGATTGCGTCTACATTTATATTTTCTTATTTTTGTGTCGAATTAAGTCTTCCACAATTATTGTACAATGTGTATTTGAATGTTTCTATATGTAATAACTTTCCAAAGTGGAAAGGTTTGTAAGTGATTTTGTAATGTAATAACAATTATGAATTTAAGTGTTTTGTATCTGTAATAGACCATAATGATTCATGAAATTCAGATGATATGTGAAATGATTGTAACCCTTGTGATTGAAAAGTTTATGAATAAAGTGGGCCTAATTTGATTATTGATTTCTACATATGCGTGCATTGATTTGAAAAAATTTTTGTGATGAGTTCGATTGTTGATTGTTCTAGCATGCCACCCTCGTGGGGTACATACTCGAATATCACTCAGGATGTAGGGTATGTGTCTTGTGAAAGTGGGGTGCTACAATTTGATATCAGAGCCCAAAATTAGTATCTTACATGGACGTTTTTCAAACTGTGAGTCAAGTTACATGCATTTTAGTCATGTCATAGCAGGCAGTAGCAACTGATCCCTAGTCTGAGTTGCATTCATATGAATCACACGCATAAGCATTTGTTAAGAGTTTGAGCGGATAGAAATAGTGAAGAGAATGATGATTTGTTAGAATGTGAGAAAATGAAAGTTTATGGCTATATAGAAATGAGAAATAGTATATGGTTAGATATGACAGATACAGGTTCAATACACTTCTATTGGTGAATGTGTTATGAATATGCTATCAATATTGTACTGTGGTAATATATCCTCAAATGTGAAATAGAAGTGAATGCATTGTCATGGACTAATTAAGGAAAGAAGTGACATAAATACGAATGACGAGAATTAAAGGGTATAATCCAAGTTGAAAGAAAATAAAATTTTCTATGACTTTGAAAGGTTAGACTTGGACTTGAAATTAATGTCGGATGAATGTGATAAGTGTTATGATTTAGCATAATATTATGTCTATGATATTAAAATCAGAATTTCATGATGATTCTGCATTTATAATTCTGAATGGATTGAGAATATACATATGGAAGATGAAATAAATGACAACGAAAATGGGATAGAAATGAAGAATGAATAAAAGGGGAATAAAATAGACATAAATGACTTTTCATGAGATGAATGATATATATAGTAAGGAGAAAGTTAAAAATGCATATAAGATAGGATTTTATGTAAAAATGAGATTAAGAAAAAAATGAAGAATCAAATGTGAAGAGTTTTAATGCACTCAATATGGTAGTTGAATCATCATGACATGATTTAGCATTAAAAGACGTAAATTCTAGAAAATTGGAGTATAGTTAATGTTAGTATGTGTGTTAACACGAGGAAGAAAGTGCGGGGTATAATGGTGGCCTGACAAAAATAGGTTCTTGTCACGATCGTGGTAAGGATACCTCGATCGTGGGCAAGGATAAAGAGAAAAATATTATTTAGGATCAATTGAGATCAAAGTATTACTATTGTAAGATAATTGGTGATTTGTCGGAAATAAATCTCTTGATAGAATGGCTAATAAGCAATCATGGAAATAGTTGATTAATAAGGATTTCATGAACAGTATTGATGATAGTACCAAGAAATCTTCTTTCGAAGAAGAATTTCACCGAATTAGTTTAAGTAGACTAAATAGTTTATTTTAAGAATGAACAATGAAAGAACAAATCAGAAATGAATAAGTAATGAATTAAAAGTGAATATTGGAGTCTTATTCCGAGCGGAAACTTAATCATAAAATGTAGAATATGCTACTGAGAATGTATGCATTTTGTTTGATGTAAAGTATCTAACTATGTGATTAGATTCTTGGATTTGAGGCGACATTATTATTAGTGTGAGGAGAATATAGGCCCATGCTATGTAACATCCCATTTCCATACTAAGGGTTAGAACCCTAAAAAATTGGTACATGTGAGATCAAAGAGAGATTAAGAAAAATACATTTCATACTCATGCATAATGTAGCATACACGGACATGAATTTGAATTTTTGCACAATAAAATGACTGTTCATGCACTTATTTGACATTTTCTAGATACAATTGAATTATAAATGTTTTATATTGAGAATTGTGGTTTTTATATGCTAGAAATTGATTTGGAGAGTGTATTTTATTGATTTAGAATTTTCGGTGAAGTTTGTGAATTTTTCGAGAATTCAGGATTTTTTTGGGCTAGAAAAAATGTCAAGTTATAGAATAATTGAGGAATAGTGGTACAAATAAAAGTCCAATGATAGTGGAAATTTTTAGAAGTGACATTATGATTTAATGATAAGTGTCACTAAAGATTGGGAAAAAATTGGATTAGAATTTGGACACAAATGGCCCAAGCAACTAAGTGTTATTTAACATAAACCATTTGACTGGAAAGTGTCATAACAAGTGTCATGACACCCACTAAGTTTCTAAAACCCACCTAATTTACCATTTGAAAGACAACTTCGTTGTCTTCCATTTTCATTAAACACATTTTCATCTTTCTCACTACTCTCCTTATAAGAAACTCCTACCACCCTCCACCAATTGATTTTTGACCGTAATCTTATACTAGCCACTTCAATACCTTGCTATCCTCCTCTTGTTGATAAAAGACCCAATCTATTCCTCCTTCAACAATGATGATCGTGTATGTGAAGGAGCTAGGGTTTCTTGGTGATTTGAAGGAAATGAAGCTAAACTAAGTAAGTATAAGTATGAACTTTTCTTGATTTGCTGAAGGAAGTATGTTTGATAATAGTTAGAGGTTAAATGGACATAAAATGGTGATTTATGTATACTGGAATGTGGGTAAAGAAATGAATACGTTGATTTCTTGCTTTTACGTGTATGATGATTAATGATTCATAAATTGATGTAGAGATGAATTAGAGTTAAAGATGAACATTGTTGAAGTGTGCTGGACATGTACAGATGCAGTGTTTCCACTGAACATGCATCTGTATTTTTTCCATATCTTGGACTATAGCTATTCAAATGGGATTATTTTAAGTTTATATTAAACTAAAGACGTATGGCTATATTTTTTATGAAGGAATCAAAACTGAATTCTATCTCTAAGAGTTTCAAAAATTAGCTTGAATTTGAGTTTGTGGATTCTGTCATGGTTTGGAATAATCTGTAGTTTTTTTAGCCTAACTTGCATCATATCAAACTAAATTGCATTAAATTGATTTCATTTGAAATTTAATACACAAAGGAACAACTGCTTAGAAGAGTGTTTAGCCTAAATCCTTCATTTTCTTTGTCAAATTTTCTATGAAACATTGACCTGAAGGTCTATTTTTAGAAGGGCCATAATGAAG
Source organism: Erythroxylum carthagenense (assembly GCA_026413575.1). NCBI lineage: Eukaryota > Viridiplantae > Streptophyta > Magnoliopsida > Malpighiales > Erythroxylaceae > Erythroxylum > Erythroxylum carthagenense. The sequence continues at coordinate 10,288 of JANZLD010009350.1, forward strand.
ATTGAAAAGATGGGAGTGCACGATCATGGACAAGAACCAATCATGACTCTTAAGAGTCACAAGGGATCTCACCATCGGGCACAAGCACGAGGGTGATAATGGAGAAGTAATTGGAATTGCACGATCATGCATAACTAAGGTGCAGTGAAAGTAGACTGATGTGAACATCCTTCACTCTTTCGGCTATAACTTCTTCTTCCGACCTCCAAATGACATGAGACTTGAACCATTAGACACGTAACATATTTATATTCATCTTGATAAGAAAATTATTACCATATAATGTTGGGACCCGATCCGGGAACCAGATCCCAACCAAAAAATGGAACGGAAAAACGGAAAATCGAAAAGCGAGAAATCGCTAGTTGGAATACAAATCGCATCATCGGAGCGAAACGAATAATCGGAAAATTGTGCATCGGAAATACGAATAACAAAGCGGAGAAACTCGAAAGGCAAAATTTCGAATCGAATGCGAATCGAAATAATCAAACTGAAACAAACACCGACATCCGTTTCAAACACGAAGCATAGCAAACTCATCGCGTTGGAAACCTTACGACATTTCAAATCCGGTATATTTTTTTTTTCCTCTTATTCATTCCTTTTCTCTTTAATCGATCTCATTCAAATCATAACCATTCCACACAATTACCTTTTTGGAGACTCATCCTCACCAATTTCAATTCACTTAATTCATCTTAATCATTTCTTATACAGTCATATAAATCCTTAAACTCATTTCTTTAAACCCATCTTACCAAAATTTTACCCAAATTTCGGCAGCATAACGGCTGTATTTTGACAGCCCAAAAATTTAAAAACCAAAGAAACGCACTTCTAATACATAATCCAATAGCACAAGGCAACATCGAACCTCCCGTCCGACATCCAAACACCAGCAGAAACACAATCTTAGTTCTAAACACTTCATCATTCCAATCCGTAATACATCTCAACTTAATTATCCACAATTCAATCACAAGCCATTCATATACATTCCAATTGCCATTTAT
>JANZLD010009361.1:0-11301 GCA_026413575.1 Erythroxylum carthagenense
TATACATATATATATATATATACATATATATACATATATGTATATATATGTATATATATATGTATATATATGTATATATATATGTATATGTATATATATATATATGGATAGATAGATATACATATATATATATATATAATATCGTCCAAGTATTGATGAGACCAAAGAACAAATCCCTTAACTGAAATATTAGGACTTACGCCTTCTATTAATATGGCAAGAACCAAAGTTCTTTTAGAGTTAGATTGCTGGCCAAACCCAAGCCTGCTCTACACGAATATATTCAAACCATGGAAATTAGATTTCGAACTAATGGGTTGGTCCTAATTGGAAGCGTTGATTTGTTGGGTAAATTCAAGGTCAACATGGATAGAGGCGAAGTTGGGTTGTATACATCGGATGTATACGAATCAAGAGTTGATAACCCAATGAGTGTGCTAAATCGACAGTTGATGGCACAAGTTGATAATTGTATAACTGAATGCAATTGGTATGAATGATACCTACCAATTGACCTAAGACGGTTTGCTGGGCAAACACAAAGTCATTCTCAATAATATTGGATATTGACCCGTTAGGAAAACTATAAGTTTTCTCCATTTTGTAGTGAGCAATTTAAATAAAAATAATGGGACCCTTAATGCACGTGATTAAAGTCCTTATCGATATGCAAAAAGCATGAGGTTATAGATGCTCATACCATAATCTACCATCTAAACGAGCTATTTGATGAGCAAGCTCGGTTTGAAAGGTTCAAAATCTCGAGGTTGCTTTTTTGCTCTAAGATAGCTGAGGGATCATCTCCAGTGCAATATGCACTGAAGATGTATGGATACATTGAGAGGTTAGCCAGTTTGGGTTTCATAATGGATCATGAATTAAGTATAGACTTAATTTTGACTAGTTTGACTGATAGTTATTCATAGATTGTACTTAACTATCAGATGAACTAAATATCTACCTCGATACCTGAGCTAATTAATATGCTCAAAATAGATGAGCAAACTGCCATGAGAGTCAGTAAGGCCGTGATGCTGGTAGACTCTCCTTCTAGTTCTCGCAAAAGGAACCAAAAGAAGAAGAAGAAGTCTAAGAAGCTAGTGGAGGGTGTAGCCAAGAAGAAGGCAAAGGAGACTGCATCAAAAGGGATTTACTTCCATTGCAGTAAGGATTGGCATTGGAAGAGGAACTGCAAAGCTTATTTGGAGTCGTTGAAGTAGAAGAAGGCATTAGTTGCTCCATCATCTACTTCAAGTATGTTATTTGTCATTGAGGTTAATACTATTTCTGATAATAACATTTAGGTATTAGATACTGGAAGTGGCTCACACATATGTGTTGATATGCAAGGTCTCATGGATAGCAGACCGCTCAAGAAGGGAGAGATGGACTTACATGTGGGAAATGGAGCAAGAGTTACAGCATTAGCTGTAGGAACCTATATTTTGAATCTTCCTAATGGGCTAGAGTTAATTTTGGATAATTGCTTTTATGTACCTGTTGTGACAAAGAACATTGTATTTCTTTCATGTCTTAATAAAGTAGGATTTCATTTAACTTTTTCTTGCAATGGTTATTCAATTAAGTTTAATGAAATGTAGTATGGTACTGCCACAATGTGCGATGGTATTTACATATTAGATATGTGCAATCCAATTTTAAATATAAATGACAATAAAAGACATGAAAAAATGAGATAACTTAAAATCATCTTACTTATGACATTGTCAACTTAGCCATATAAGTGAGAGACGCATGGCTAAGCTACACAAGAGTGGTAGTTTAGGGTCATTTGATTATGAATCATACGACATATGTGAATCTTGCTTGTTAGGCAAGATGACTAAATTACCTTTTAAAGGAAAGGGAGAACGAGTGAATAGGTTATTAGACCTAATACATTTTGATGTATTTGGTCCGATGTCCATTCATGCCAGAGGCGGATTTATGTACTTCATTACCTTTATCGATGATTATTCTCGATATGGGTATATGTATCTAATGAGATATAAGTCTGAAGCTTTTGAAATGTTCAAACAATTTAGACATGAAGTAGAGAAATAACTCAGTATAACTATCAAGACACTTCGATCAGATCAAGGTGGTGAATACCTGAACGAGGAATTTCTAACTTATCTCGAGGATAATAGGATTGTATCCCAATGAACTCCACCTTACACACTACAACATAATGCTGTGGATGAAAGGAGAAACCAAAATTTGTTGGACATGGTAAGGTTAATGATGGGCTTAATAGATCTACCAAATCCTTTTGGGGTTATGCACTCGAGACTATTGTTTATATGATAAACAGAGTCCCTTCAAAAATAGTTGAAGTTACTTTATATGAGATATGGACTAACAAAAAGCCCTATATTTCTTTTATGAAAGTCTAAGGTTATCCAGCTTACGTGAAACGGATCCAACCAAACAAGCTTGAAGCGAAATCTGATAAATTTCTATTTATAGGATATCTTAAGGAAACAATTGGATATCAATTCTATATTACTTTAGAGCAAAAGGTGTTTGTCTCAAAACATATTGTCTTTTTAGAGAGAAGAGTTTATTCTATCTGAGTGAGAGCAAAGTTGAACTTGATGAAGTTTATGATGCTCAAATAGACGTAAATCAACTACCTGAACCAGAGATTGTTGTTCACAGAAATGAGACAATATTTGAACCTTCTGACACATAAAACGTTCGTAGGTCAAGTAGGATATGCAATGTTCTACAAAGATATGGATTTCTTTTAAGTGAGCAAAATGATGTATTATCCATAAAGGACGATGAGCCTACAACCTATGAAGAGGTTCTAAAGAGACCAAAATTAGAAAAATGGCTTCAAGCTATAAAGTCTGAAATGGATTCCATGTTTGAAAACCAAGTACAGACTTTGGTTGACCCACCCGAAGGGTTAAAACCCATAGGGTACAAATAAGTTTTCAATAAGAAAATCGACATGGACGGTAATGTGATTACCTATAAAGTGAGGCTAGTCGCTAAAGGATATCGTCAAAGACAAAGAGTTGACCATAACGAGACATTTAGCCTCGTAGTCATACTTAAATTCATTAGAATACTCCTAGCCATTGCTGCTCATTATGATTATAAAATATAACAAATGGATGTGATTATGGCTTTCCTGAATAGAAACCCAGTTGAAGATGTGTATATGATACAACCTAAGAGCTTCATATCTAAAGATGACAAAAAGGTATGCAAGCTCCAAAAATCTATTTATGGATTCAAACAAGCATCTAGGAGTTGAAACATTTGATTTGATGAGACAATTAAAAAGTTTGGTTTCTCACAAAATCCTAATGAACCTTTTGTGTACAAGAAAGTTAGTGGAAGAACTATTATATTCCTTATATTATATGTGGATGACATATTACTAATAGGAAATGTTGTCTCAAGTTTGCAATCAGTCAAAATTTGGTTGTCCCAAAAATTTTCCATAAAAGACCTTGGAGAAGCAATTTATATATTAGGAATAAAGATTTATATAAATAGACCAAGAAAGTTGCTAGGTCTTTCATAGTTTATATACATAGATAAAGTGCTAAAGAGGTTTAGCATAGAGCAATCCAAGAGAGGGTTTCTTCCCATGAGTCATGGGATAAAACTCTTGAAATCTATGTGTCCCAAGACACAAGATGAAAGGACTCGCATGAGTATAATCCCATATGCTTCGGTAATAGGATCAATCATGTATGTTATGTTATGTACAAGACTAAATATATTGTATGCTCTAAATATTTCAAGCAGATATCAATTGGATCCTAGTGAGTGTCACTAGGTGGCTGATAAGAATATCCTAAAGTACTTAAGAAGCACTAAGGATATATTCTTGATATATGAAAATGGAGATCTCGTAGTGAGAGGACATATAGATGTCAGTTTTCAATTTGACCAGGATGACTCTAAATCCCAGTCAGATTATGTTTTCACATTAAATGGTGTAGCAGTCAGTTAGAAGAGTTCCAAATAAAAAACAACTGCAAATTCAACGATTGAGTCAGAGTACATTGCAGTTGTAGAAGTGGAAAAAGTTGCTTGGATCAAAAAGTTCATTATGGAACTTGGAGTGGCTCCGAGCATTATAGACCCGATATTATTGTACTGTGACAACAATGGGGCTATTGCTCAAGCCAAAGAACCAAGGTCTCATCAGAAGTCCAAGCATGTACTCAGGAGATATCACCTAATTAGGGAGATTATTGAAAGAGTTGATGTGAAGATATAGAGAGTGCCTACAGATTAGAACATCATTAATCCGTTAACTAAGCCACTTCCTAAAATGAAATTTGATTCTAGTGTACTTACCTATATGGTATTAGATACAAAGGCGATTGGCTTTAGTGTAAGTGGTAGATTGTTATAGTAGTGCTCTAAAGGCAATCACCTATAGCACTTTTGTACAAACTTTATTTTGATTAATAAAGCAAAAGGCAATTTTTCATTAATTTGATGTTCGTTTATTTATGAATTAATGTCAATCTTAAATCAGATTAATGAAGTCTATGGTACAAAACATAGCATAAAGGAAATCATGATAATGAAATTCCTATTATGTGCAATTATGTTAGTATCTAAATTATCCCTAATCATAAGATTAATAAGACAGGACATTATTAATCCAGATAGACTAGCACATATTATACTCATTGATTTGATCAAGAAGTGGATCTCATAAACTATAAGCATGAGATCTTTAGAGTTAACATGTGGATGCTTACTAAGAGTTGTAAGTATCCACTATGAGATTATCATATGGATGATCTATCAGATGTCAATGATTAATCTCATAATAGAAATAGTAAAAATATCCGTAAACTTGAGGTACTCAAGGATATTTTGGATACTGATCCTGTGTTTTGACATCATCCTTTGTTTCCTGAAGACAAGGTTACTCATAGGGTGGTGATTGGGTACAACTACTGATATTTAAAGATAATCGGGTAACCAATAAAGGATTCACCACTTCTGATAGAAGGAGATGATATCTATGACCTCTTGTTGGGGTCATTACTTAGGAGTCTCTCACCAAAGTAGTTATGTGTCATGAAAAGAGTCTTCAATGAGAGTAATGAGATCCCAGGGCAAGAACTAATATCACTTGGACTAGATATGACATAGTTAGTCTAGTGGGAGTTGACATATAGCCCATACTCTGAACGAAGTGGGGTATAATATAGTGAAAGGATGAATTGCTTGATAATTTTCTATGGAAAGGTTTTTAAGTAGGATAATTAACTATCAAAGAGTTCGTATATTAATCCATATCTATTCCAGTAAATTGACATCATGAAAGCCTTCATAATTTGATTGAATTAATATTAATTCAAGTGGCATGAAACCATCCATAATTTGCTCAGATTAAGAGTTAATTCAAGTGCCCAAAATAACCATGAATCTAAGGGTTACATGCATAAAAGATTGGACAAAACATAAAGTGTGTATGGTTGTTTTTAACTAAGCCATGATCGTGGCTCAAAGGCCACGATTGTGACCAAAGGAGAGTCTGTCAATTAAATAGGCCCGAAGGTTCGATAGATGTACATAAGTGAGTTCTTCACTTATGTACAAAAGAGCTAAACAATCAAAAACACACCCAAGTAAGAGAATAAGGTGTCTAAAAGAGTTCTAGAGTTAGAAAGAAGTGTCTTGAGTCTTGTTCATACAATTTATGCAATTGTTGTATGAATCAAAGTGCAAGTAATATAGTCTTGATCTTTCTCTCCATTAGAGCAACTACTTGAACTCATCTAGTTTGGTGCTCTAATCACCCTTAGACATTGTTTCTTCTTCATCTTTGCATGTTCCTGAGTGATCAAGGAAGGGTTTGACGTTTACGACACCCAAACAAGGAGAAGAAGGAGAATCAAAAGGTACATGTATTGTTATACCATATTCATATAACCAGTTCATGGGGTGGGAATTTAGATTCCAACACTTTTGCTGCTTTATTTATGCATATGATGCATGAATCCATGTCTCCTCCTACATTTGGGACTCGACAAAATTTAATCTTTAATTTTTTAGGAGCTCAAGAATAAATAAATTTTCAAAATTCAAGACTAATTATTTTTCCTCTCTTAAATGAGAATTAGGACTATAAGTTTTTGTATTAGACTTACATTTACTTAACCACTAAGTCTCATTAAAAACTATTAAATTTATCACACCAACTTATGATGAGAAGATACTAAAAAAGAAAGATCAGTATATTGACTGATAGTAATGAATCTAAAGGTTAGTTACAAGAAAGTGAGATCCCACCATTTGACAAATCTACAGCATAGAAACTCAACATTTCAGTTAAAGCAACAATTGAGAAGGAAAACATTGTGTTACTGTGTGATGACTCGGTGGCTATTCATAATATAAGAGTCCCATAGTTTAATAAAATTTATTATTTATTATATTTTGAGCCTTACAGATTATGAATAATCATGATCTACAGGGAACTTACTCAGGTTCAAAAGAGAACAAGAACATATCTTTTGTTCTAAATTGTAAAATGTGTGGATAACAATAAGTGGAATAAAGTTGACATTGAGAGAGTGGAACAAAAGATCCCTTTGCAGAGAGAACTCGTATATGTCTTTCTTACCGTAAAAAAATGAGTGTGTGTTTTTTTTATTTAATTTCCTATAAGTTTGAGTGGTAAGTGGTCTTATAATCTAAATTAACTTTACACTTTTAATCCGTTTTAATTACTTGTTCAACTTTAGAAAGAACAAGAAATGATTTAGAAGATAAACTGCTTCTTGGTGTACCAAAGTAAGATAAAATGCTTAGTTTACATTTTTTCAATTAAACATAATGTTTCATGATTAGTGACCATTAAGTTTCAAAGATATGGCATTTATTAAAATTATAATCAAATATTGCAAATATAAATTGCTTCCTCCATTAATCATGAACCATATAAGTCAAAATTAAAGATAAAAAATTTTTACGATAATCATAGCGAAAATAACAATTTTTGCTAGATTAAAAGTACCATGTTTTTAGAGGAAATATTCAACTAGAACTTATCCAACATTTGAAAAGTGGGAAAGCAGACCTCTTTATTATATTGTTTATATTTATAATGTGAAAGCAACTTAAATAGTTCAAAAACTTGTGGAAAATTCCTAGTAGAATAATAGAAAAGTTGGTCCAGAGAGGGACTACGCTCCACCCTGTTGCAGTTTCTTTCAATGAAATTTTTTACAGTTTCTTAGCTGGCACAACATTGTCTCTTGATAAGAGTGAGTAGAAGAGAGCTTATAAGTAATGGAAACACTACCAAATGACCATGGTCATTTGTCTTCTTTTTTGTCTATGTCTAGTCTACCTTCTATTATTAAGCGTGTTCTATCTAATCGTATAGAACATCTTATAGAGATTATCATTTTCTTATAGAAAATACTGTTTGTGAGTCTTCTTTACCTTTGTTGAGTCTGTATAGTATTTATACTCGTGATCATTCTTAAATAAGAAGTATACGTACTATTTTGTGTACATCTCGTCCAAAAGTAAAAGAAATCATCCAGAGTTCCATATTGGAACAATGTGGCCTCAAATCTACAACAATAGAATATTACATAAAGCTTGAAATCCCTATGGAGCTAATCTCTCTTTAGAGAGAGCACAATCATGCACATCTTTATGTTGGAGCTATACGCCTTATTCTCAAACTTCATAAAAGAAAGGGAATACCAGCTATAACCAAGATATCTTTTCTCGACACTACCTATATAACGTACCGGAATGATTTGATTAGTACCTTATTGACAACACTCAACAATGGAAGTATCAGACTGATGATAACACCTCATTTCAACATCAGGTTGGATGATCCCACTTTGTTTGAACATCTGCAAGTTCAAATTCAAATCACTAGAGCAGATCAAGATCTTACAACCATCATGGCTACCTTACATCATCAGATGATCTATCGTCTACAGAATCATGCTTTGGACCTCAACTTTCCAAATTTGATTTCGAATGCTCTTTATATGGTTGTTGATCGTTCCAATGATCATACTACTGTCATCGAGATCCTAAAGCAACTACCAACAATAGAGCTTAAAAAGCTGATGCCTATTGAATGGATCACTAATTACCAAAACGTGTTCAACGAGCTTCATCAACACTCTTTTCATATAACAACTCCTCCGATTCTAAAGACATTAAAAGATGGAACAGTGAAGTTCATCTATGCAAAGCCTAATGAAGATCCATCTGGACTTTCTACATCTAGGGCTATATTTATGATCTAACCCTATTTTCTTATAAGGAAGGTAAATCTATTCCTCCTATCCATTATTTTAAATCTAATGGAGACCCAGTTTATATTAGTCATCATCGTGGACACTTTGCATAGGATGTTGACCTATCTACATGCAAACCCGACGGTAAAGTCTATCTTAATCTTAAGTCAGACAATGATGATGATGATGAGCAGTATGCTAAAAGGAGAAGGAAGAAGAAAAGGCCTAAACCTCATTGTATGCCTTCTTAATAGTACCATTCACACAAGAATGATGATGAAACAACTGGGGTTATCTCTAGCCCTTATATTCAAGCCACAGGAATCACTTCACAAGGAACACTTATCTTAAATCCTTCTATTGAAGTACTTAACTGGCAGGCATAAAATGTAGCAACACAGAACAAAGTTCTTGAAAGAATAAGTCAATAGACTTATGCAATGCAACATAAATTCGACGTAAGTAGATCCAACAACTGTATTAGTCTTACAAAGCTCATATCCAGTAACTTGATGCTGATCTTCGACATTACATTGCTACACAGTATTTTAGACCTGGCTTTAATATCAAAACTAGAGAACTCAGGAAAATACAAGGAATTATGCAACAAATGGAACCTAATATGTAATTTGCACAGTTTAAAATTGTATATGGCTCATCCTCTTTGATATTTCCAAACATACAACTATTATACATATCTTTTATATATCTGTCATATCCAGAAGAAGCTGACTATTTAAAGGTTTTCAAGTTTATCTATCTTTTGATCAAGCAGTATATCCATCCTCAGGTACTCCAGCAATGCCTAAGAAATCAAAGTCAAAGCCAAAGCCTAAACCAGTTCCTGAGCCATCACCTTTGTTCACTAAACTTGAACCAGTTAATCAGTGGAGTAAACCATTACATATCCATATACCTCCTACTTCTCCACCGAAGGTTCGACCTTCCAACTCTACTGGGAAAGACAAAGCACCTCAAACAGAGTTCATAGAAATTATTACACCTACACTTGCTGCAAAAGATTACTCTGCTTAATTAGATAATATAGAAGCTTGTTCTAAAGCCTCTGTCCCAACATCTGAAGTCTCTGTAACAATCTTTGAGTGATCATCTAAACACATCTCTGAACCATCTTCTGATTCCTCAGCACAGCTAGCTAATCCGTTAGAATTATCATAAGTTCTTATGACTATGCCTGAACCTACTGGTTCACCTTTGATGATCTTCCCCTAAAGAAATGGAGAGATTGCTTGTGTGAATTTAGTGCCTGGATATATCTACAAATGACTTAACCGAATAATCCTTTACGGGATATTTTGTTTGAGTTTATATCTCGTTTCACTGGTACTTTGCGAGAATGGTGGAAAAGTATTGATGAGTGTCGAAGACTTCAGTATATCCAAATCACTACATCCGAAACTCTTCTTGGAATAATTCATAAGGAATTCAATGGTGACTTTCAGCTCATTGATAGGTAGTCCATCAGGAATGTTTTGCCATGAAATATTGTTCACTTGACAAGCGTGATTTACAGATAGCATTATCAACGTATAACAGAAAGATACTATCTTTTGAATGGATGGGATGATGTTAATCTTTGATATACTTTAGCTCATCCCTTCCATATCAACTGTAACCAGAGTTACAATGGACCATTGTTTCTTTATAAAGAGATATGGCTAATATATCTCATGGAGAAATTTACTAGCTTGCTTTAGCTTCTCTTGATAAGGTATGTGATCAACATATCTTATTCAAGATCATCGTTAAAAGTGGTCCACTTCTTAAACAGGCTTGTAAGAAGCCTTATATTTAAATAGAGTGCAAAGAACAAAAGATTTGTGATTGTCACAATAAGAAAAAAGCTCATCTTTGACAAGTCTATCATAGAAGAAAGTTTCACAAACAAATGGAAGGCTACAAACCTTTCAGAAAAACATATGTGAGTAAGGATAGCAAGAAAAGAATATTTGTTCAATTCTTGAAGGAATCCTCGCATTATCAAAAATTTGATCGTTGTTTTCTCTGTGGACAACCAGGACACTTTGCATGTACTTGTCCTCACAAGACTAAAAAGGATGTCAAGCTATTAAAGTAGATGCAATCAATTTTACCTATTCATTCTTCCGGTAACTTTAAAGATCTTATTGAAGAATAACCTCATCAAGATGAGGACACAAAGTTTGCTATTTCTCTAACGACCTTTGAAGATGAATCTTCTAATGATTCACTAAACATGCTATAGCAAACCTGCATGATATCATACTTTAGTACAAGGACCATATGTCCAAATCCAACTCTTTAAACAAGACAAATATTATGGACCCATTAAAGCCATTGGCTTTATGGATACTGGATCTAGCTGTACGATCATAAAGCCCAATATTTTATCCTCAGAGGCATGGACTTTACATGATAAGTGTTTTACAACTGCAGATGGCAATTCATTTAAAATAAGGCTTATTACAAGAGAAAGATCAAGATAAGATTCTTTCCACAGTGTACAGTTTGAACTAAAATACTTGGAAACAATCTACCTGGCCCAGATATTCCCATTGGTATAGATAGATACAGTAATGCCTCACCTTTATAAATCCTACCCACAAGCCTTAGGTTTCGATCATTTTTTAGTCTTTACATTGGCATAAAAAAATGTTTTTGAACTTTCTCAAGTTCTTACACCATATACATCACTGCGAGATAAATTATTAGACTACTATCCATAATCACATGCATAGCTTTCTCACCCAAATCCTCTATAGAAAAATGTTGACTTTTTTTTATAAGTCTACCTTTCAAAATGAATGAGGATATCAATCACATAAAAGCCACACATCTAATGTAACATCCCGTTACCGGAGTGACGGGTATATTAGTAAGTTGGATCGGGTTAAGATTTGGTACAGGCAAAGTGTTGCATCGTACATGCATTATCGTTTCTATTGTACAGATACATATAAATATGTGCATACATGTATGACAATTCCCGACGTGATTGTGAAATCGGAAATTGGGTACGATTGTTCAGATGAAAAAT
>JANZLD010009516.1:0-11290 GCA_026413575.1 Erythroxylum carthagenense
AATTGTAATGCCTTGATGAAGTTACAGATTTCAAATGTTGAGCCTAACATTGGTCAACATTTTTATGAATGTGTTAATACGAAAATTGTTTGTAGCAATGCCAATCGTATAAATTAATGTTAATTAATTGAAGGTCTCTTGAATACTTGGTATTTGTGAAAGAGATGAAAGTTTGTTTTTGTCATAAAATATGTCAATCAAATTATGTGCTTTGGGGTAAGAGTCTTGTTCAGAAGATATATTGTTCTTCGCAAGAAGTAAGTATGTGTAAAAATTTATATTCATAATGTGAATTTGTCATAAGTCTTAATATTTGTTTTTATATCTTTATTTTGTATGTCCCATGTGATTTTATAGCTTGGTCGTCAGATATAAGTATAAAAAAATGGAGATATTGTAATAGTTAGAAGAGCAAATGTAACTATTATGTTTATTGTGACTCTTTTTATCTTTTATTCAATCACCTACCACTTTAATATTCAATTGAAAGTTTTTTCATATTGTTAAGGAAACTACAATTATTACAAGGTTTTACATTGTAGAAGTAACTGCAATTATTACAAAATTCCATCTATTAATTACAATTACATTTGTATGATTTATAATTAGTTATCCTCTAGTAATTACAATAAAGAGTTATGTTCTATCTTTGTCAATTGACCATTCTTACTTTTTAAAATACGCCTATATTAGAATAAGAATAAAAAATAAGAGACTGAAAGAGCTAACATTCTTGAATATGAAATATATTTGCTAAAGGAGAAATATATTGAATTCCATATATAATAAAAATATCTAAATGGAAATTATAAACTCTAATGTATGCTCTTATAAACAATGATATGATTAGCATTCAAAGGAAAAAGAGTAGTGAGAAAAAAGCGGTTGGCAAGGACAATAGTGTTGAAGAGTAACTAACTAGAAAAAGATAACAATCATGTATAAGAACAATAAAGTCACTATCATTTTTAAAGAGTAAATTACATAGTAAGTTCAAACAAACAAATAAATATGTTACAAAAACTGACATTATTCTACAAACTAAAACAATATCCAAAAACACTGGTTTCTTCAAATAGTTCTAACTTCTAAAGATCCATATTCAAAACCATGCCTTTATCTCCCAATTTCTCCGATAGATTGATATGCAATCAACTCCAGCTCAAAAGGCTTAATCCAGGGTCTTTTGTAACGCTTAATTACTCACACCATCCTTACATAATCAGTAACAAATAGAAATTTAGAAGTATGATTTAGTTTAAAAGAGATGTTATCAAGATCACACACACACAAACATAAAGGAAAGAGCATACATATGGAAAGAGCAAGAAAAACTTTTCATCCAAATCTCATACAAAAACTAGACCATAATCATTCAACAACTTACTTCTATAGCCACTGAGGGGCCAAAAAATAAGTAAATACATTAAACCAGTCATGACTGAAGCAAGACTTTATTAGAAATCAAGAGTAATGCATCGTTAACAAAAAAATGAAGAATTAAATCTTCCTGCATTTTTTATAAGTACATATTTATAGTTTAGATCTATCACAAAAGCCATCAAAGCTTGTTTTGATTCTGCCATTTATCTAATGATTAAGGATTAGTACATATATATGTTTGAAATTTAGTAGGCAATCTTCCTTATACTCTTTTTCATTGTTACACACTTTCATATTTCTCACACCAAAATTGGTACTAAAAGTCTCTTAGATGTAGTCGACATTCAACTTGATCTAACTTTAAGTCGAGATTGGAAAGAGTTAACACTGAATTAGGTAATGAAGCAATACTTACAAACTATAAAGATTTCCTAGTAGCAGATCTTTTAATCATTAGTTTGATCCTTCTCCTAGGTTGAGTTGTATTATCAGGTGTACTTTGGAATACTTGTGTTGCCGTTGTGTTAGTATTTGGAGGTTGTAACACTTGACATTGACCCTTACCCATTTATAAAGTATAAAGAACCAATTATGTAAATATTATCATCTCCCTTATAATTACATATAAGTAATATAAACATGAATTTAAATGACTTATTGTAAAGTAGGTATTCCTAGAAACTTCCCCAAATGTTACTTCATATCCTCTACGTGCCTATAAAAACAAAAAGAATTTATAATGTTATATAAGTTAGAAAGCAACTTAAATTTTATATTTAAAGTTAACTAATCATTCTCGTCTCTCTTTGTAATATAGAAAATGTAGTAGTTGATCCTGTAGATACTGATTGTGTCACTATGAATACTGGATGACAGGGGTTCACTAGATACTAATTTTGGTAGCCTTCTTCTTTTTCGCTGCATTATACACATTGAAGATAAACATAAAGTTAACAATACTTACTGAATAACAACACATTTGTTACACAACTAAAATATCTACCTTAACAATTTCATGTTGGCTTAGAGGTTAACTCTTATTTTTGCATCCTGTTATATTGTGGCCAATTTAATGGCAATGATGACATTTGATAACTACTCCTACCTTAGTCCATTCTTTAGGATTGCGAGCTTTAGTGTGCTCCCTTTTTCTTGCCCTTTTCGGTCTTCCAGGCATCTTCTTACTAAGTGAAGATAATATTGGTTGAAGATTTTCAATTTTTGGCTAAAACTTAGGACCACTAATAAGTTCCATAGCAAACTGGCATGCCTTTAAATAAGAATCATACTTATACCATTGATTCACATAAGCATCGATATACTCCCTCTGATAAGATATATAAGCCATAACATGTTTACATAGAATCCTGGTTAAATCCTATAGTCTACATTGACAAGTTCATGCTTACAAGTCAATGATTTACTTGTCTGCAAAGATACTAATTTCAAATATCAAATTCCCATTTGTCCTGAGCATACAATGTCTTGCATCCTATTATGCTACCTCTATTTTCTTCCTAACTCTAGGACAATTCTCATATGTGTACTTCATCATCATGTCCCTTTTTTTTCATGTATTCAAGTCATTAAAGACACTTGAATGTCTTCTAACATACTAATTAAGCTTTTGGTATGAGCTTCACAAATGAATCCATTAAACGTCTCTAAAATATTGTTATGTACTATTTCACACTTCGGTCTTGTGCTCATAAAGGCCTTCATAAATGTCTCCAGATTCTTACTTTTAAAATCCTCATAAGCCTTCACTGACAAACTCTTCAACTCCTCCATTACCTCATCAAAATCAACTTGCATTGTGCAATTCACGACTTTCCAAAATAAAGTCTTATATGTGTGCCCTTTATGAACATTAGACCATTTTGCATACACATGACAGACACATTTTCTATTTTTAGCTTTTAGAAAAAGTTCTTAATGCTTCCACTAAACCTTGTAAAACAAATAGTTGCATAAATTAATTAAGTATTGATCATATAAACAAATGAACATAAGATATATGGATATTTAAAGTTTACCTTCTGCTAATCACTTAAAAAAGTCTATAAATTTACACTTATGTGGAGATCTTCAGCAAGAATGCTCAAAAACCAATTCCAAGATTGGTAGTTTTCTCCCTCAACTATATCCCAACATATAGGAAATATATGATTGTTTCTGTCACGACCAACAACATATAATAATGCACCACCAAGGAATGTCTTCAGAAAACATGCATCTAACCTAATAATCTTCCTGCATCCACCTAGAAAACCATGCTTCAAAGCACTAAAACCCACATAAAATCTTTTGAACATTGGTCTCTTGGCTCGTTCATTAAAATCACATTCAATAATAAACTTTCCATATTTGTCAACTCACATCAAATCATGTCCATAAGACCATAACTTTGCACAATGACCTTTTGTTGATCCCCAACTCATAGTAATTTCTTCCCACTTAGCATTCTAACTTTGAATTTTAGTGACCTTTAGTGCATATTTTGATTGAAGATCAATCATTATTTCACTAATAGGCCAATTAAGGTTCATCCTGAACTTGTGTATGAATTCATTTGCAATCCATTTCCGGCTAGCTTGCTTTTTCCTCTACACTTTACTACAGGTATGAATGTTTTCGACTCTCTTCATAACAAATATTTTCTCATTTCCAATCTGACTAGCATACACCCGAAAAGGACAATATGCATCACAAACTGCTTCCATTTGTACACCAGATCTCGCCATTGAAACATTATACCCATTTGTAATTGTATACTTCCTTATATCTTCCCTTAATTGCTTCTCGTCCTCAAACTTTATTCCAATTTCAAACTTAAAATCTATCATTTCAACTTTTGGATTAAAACTAATGTATTTCTTTTTTGATATCGATGCTTCATCATCACTAGGAACTGGTGATTGAATTTCATCATCACTATCATGTCATCATAATCACTATTTACACAATGCGAACTTCTTTATACTCTTCCAATATCATTCAAATGATCATCAACTTCATTGAAATTGTTTTCGCTTCCATCGACACCATAGACAACATTGTTCAATTCAAACCTATTTTACGAAGTCTTCGCACACCTCCTCTCATTTGTTTTAGTGTTAACATATTCTTTATCATCAGTTCCAAATAATTCCTCATCAACTAAATCATCACCAGAATCATTATCCTACATAATAGTAAATTCCTCATCTTCCTCTAATTCAACTTGAAACAACCCCTCATCTGGCTCCAATTCATCATCAGAATTTGACTCCTCACCATCAGTTGCAGGATTCTTATAACCAATGTTTTAAAAACTGGGCCAAATATTAAACCGGTTAAAGGAAAGGTTTAAGGTTTAAAGGTTCAACTAATATTAAACCGTTATAAAACCAGTATATAATCAATAAGAAGTATAAATTATAAGAATAAGTAAAATCATAATATTTTATTGAAATAAAAAATACCAATGTATATTATTATATAATTAACAAATAATAAATAAATCTGAGTCTAATATAAAACTTAAAATAATAATAAAAGTCAAAATTGTATTTTTGAAGGAGGTCATGTCTCGTAATCATCAAAAGTTTCAAATTCTCCAACACTATCTAAAGACTCCTAATTTCTAATGATTTAATTTAATTAATCAAAATAATATAATTTTGTTTGATTAGTGAAATAAAACATTTATACTGTCACATATTAAAAATAAAACATGCTCGTTATTATTTTAAAAAATAAAATATTAAACTTTTTTTCCCAAATTATAATTTTTAATGATTCAATTTAATTAATTAAATTAATATAATTTTGTTTAATTAATAAAATAAAACATTTATACTTTCACAACTATAAAAAAACATATTTGTTAGTATCTTGAAAAATAAAATATTAAACTTTATTTTAAATTTTAATTTCTAATGATTTTATTAAAATAAAAATTCATCTTCGAAGACTAAAAAGAAAACATTATAAATTCTTATAATTTTTAACCCATTAATTAAAGATAGTGTAAGGATAAAATTTAAAAGGTAAACTTGATTTGACAATTCTTCTTTACTCTTCGTTCTTCCTAAACACACATCTTCGTTCATCACTCTTTATTCTTTAGTGTTTAATCTTTAATTCTTTATCAGGCTAGCACTAGCATACATAAGCCCTACTTTAGTCCTATTACACTTCACTTATTTACTTTCCTTCTAATTTTCCCTAATATATTCTCACTCCAATTTCTATGTTATGTTAATTCCAAGATCTTTCTTCTTCTAAGTATCATTTACTAGATAGGTAGCTGAAGGAAGTTGAGGGAGTCATTTGGTTAGCTTTGTTCAATGTCTTTATCCATTTTTGTAGCCTTAAACACTCAAATTGAGCCACACCCATGCCTCTTTAGGGAGGATATTTCTTGCGAGGTGGGCATTTTCTGGGTTTTCTTCATGGGGTAATATTATTTAAGGATCCAAATTGATGAAAGGATTTGGTTTTAGTGGGTTTTGGAGAAGAATAAAAATGGGTGTAGCCATTGACAAAAGTTTTTAGAGACAAAACGAATAAACCATTAGTGTTTTTAACCTAAGACAAGAGAGAGGTGAAGGAGAAAATGAAGCGAGGAGGAAAAAAAATCAAGGAGAAGTAGGCAACTAAGGATGAAGCAAAGAGAAGCAAACAACTGAGATTTCCAGAAAACCAAACAAAAAGTGAATACTAAGAGTGGTTTTTTGGCTTCAACAAACCGACTCTGACTAGTTCTTAGATAAACTGACGGGTTTAGGGATAAGCCGACTGGTTTTTATATATAGAGTTTGTTAGAGTAGTGCACTTAAGGTAATCACCTTTAGCACTTCTGTACAAACTTTATTTTGATTAATAAAGCAAAAGACAATTTTCATTAATTTGATGTTCATTTATCTATGAATTGATGTCTATCTTAAATCAAATTAATGAAGTTCATGATACAAAACATAGCATGAAGGAAATCATGATGAGATCATGATAATGAAATTCTTATCATGTACAATTATATTAGTATTTAATTATCCCAAGTCATATGATTAATAAGACAGGACATTTTTAATTTGGATAGATTAGTACATGTTATATTCCTTAATTTGATCAAGTAGTGGATCTCATAAACTGTAATTATGAGATGTTTAGAGATAACATGTGAATGCTTACTAAGAGTAGTAACTAC
Source organism: Erythroxylum carthagenense (assembly GCA_026413575.1). Taxonomy (NCBI): domain Eukaryota; kingdom Viridiplantae; phylum Streptophyta; class Magnoliopsida; order Malpighiales; family Erythroxylaceae; genus Erythroxylum; species Erythroxylum carthagenense. The sequence continues at coordinate 6,575 of JANZLD010009516.1, forward strand.
ATCGGATGACCTGCTATGAGATGATGATCTATCAAATGTCAGTGATTAATCTCATCATAGCAATGGTGCAAGATCTTTAGACTTGAAGTACTCAAGGATATCTTGGATATTGATCCTGTGCTTTGACACCATTCCCTATTGTCTCAAGATGAGGTCACTCATAGAGTGGTGATTGGCTATAACTATTGGTATTTGAAGGTAATTGGGTAGCTAATAAAGAATTCACCACTCTTGATAGAAGGAGATGATACCCACGACCTCTTGTCAGGGTCATTACTCAGGCGCCGATGGTCAAAGCAATTATATGTTATGAAGAGAGTCTTTAATGACACTTAGAGTAGTGAGATCCTTAGGACAAGAACTAACATCACTTGGACTAGATCTGACATAGTTAGTCTAGTGGGAGTTAACATGTAACCCATACTCTGAACCAAGTGGGGTATAGGATGGTCAATGAAGGAATTGCGTGGTAATTGACTATAGAAAGGTTTGTAAGTTGGATAATTAATTATCAAAGAGTTTGAGTGTTAATCCACTTACATTATGATAAATTGACATCACGAAAACATTCATAATTTGCTCAGATTAAGAGTTAATTCAAGTGATCAAAATAACTGAGAACCTAAAGGTCACACGCATAAAAGATCAAATGAAAAACAAAGTGTGCATGACTGTTATTTAAGTAAGCCACAATTGTGGCTTATAGGCTACGATCGTGCTACGATCGTGACTGACTTAATGACATGTGGTACATAAGTGAATTATTCACTTATGTATACACGAATTCGTATAAAAAACAAATTCAATAGAGAGGGTAAGGGTCCATAAGAGTTCTGGAAGTTGAGAGGAGTGATCTTGAGATTTGTTCATACAATTTTAAGCAATTACTACATGAGATTAATTGCATGTAACTTAGTCTTGATCTAACTCTCACTAGAGCATTTACTTGAACTCATCTTATTTGGTGCTCTAACCACCCTTACACACTAATTTTTCTTCATCTTTATGTGCTCTCTGGACACCAAGGAAGATGTTTGGTGTTTGCTAGAACCCAAACAAAGAGAAGATTCAAGAAAGGAGGAGTATGTGTAAGGTATATATGTTGTAATTTCATGTTCTTATAATTTGTTTATACATTCACATGGATTCTGGATTTTCTAGGGATGTTGTGGGGTTAGAATTTTGATTCCGACACTTCTGCTGCCTTGCCATGTATGTGATGCATAGACCCATGGCTCCCCAATAGAGGTTATTAAATAAAACTGAATCGGACAACTGGCCGGTTCAGACTATTTTTGATCAAACTGGCCGGTCCAGTTCAATTTTTAAAACATTGCTTATAACGATGATCATAGTCTATTTGAACATTCTGATAATTCAATTCTTCCACTTTTTTTAGCATACCATCATATCCTTGTCTTGCTTTAATCTTAGCTCCATCAAACTTCTAATGGACTCATATGGAAATTTGTAAAATATAAAGATTACTCTGTGTACTTTATCTTCGGAAATCCCTTTCAGAACTAGCATGCTTAGTTCATCAATATCCATATTCTTTTTTCTTTTAATCTTACCCTCAACATATTTATGCTCCTGCCTTTCCAATACTCTACCATAATGAAATTAAAAATTGACCAAAATTTGCGAAGGCAAACTGTGACGAAGTATAAAATGATAAATATTACAAGAAGAAAAAAGAAGAAGCAACAACTAAGAAGAAAAAAGAAGCAATAACTAAGATGATTCACTTATATCCCATTAACTAATAATGCACATAAATAGGTTAGCATGATTGCATCAAAATAATACACCCACATTTTCAGATGCAAGGAGCTTTATAAAAGGCTAGTATTACATCAAAATAATACAAACTGAAATGTTGGAAAGGCACCAGAAATATACATTTACAAATTTCCTGAATTTTTCCATAATACTTCATAACTTAGCAGAACGATTATAAGTAAGTCATTTTGAGGACGTACCACTTAAGAAAAGAATATATCCACAACATACAACTAAGAAACTACACTCAAGAATTTGAGACAAACAAAATAGAATGCATTTGGTAATTACCAAATAGAAATCATATTTTTCAGTAATTACCAAATGGAATGCATTTAGTAATTACCAAATGGAATGCAAGTTCAACCAAATATTAAATATTAGAGCATAGAATAAGTCAAATAGAAACCATATTTTTCAGTAATTATCAAGATGTATATATTTTACATACAACATAAGACAGAGTATGAATCAACCATCATGCATTTAGTTACTCTTATTTTTTATTCGACTTGCATTTCATACTGAAAACTAAGTGTATGAGTATTCAAGGTTTTCACTGTTCAATTTGCTATGTACATATACAAGTCAATCCTCCTTTTTAATAACAAATAAATCGTACCCTAGCACAATCCAATTTGAAACCCTAGTACCCTATTACAATACAAGTCAATTTTCTAGAAGCACAAATCCATTTTGAAACCTAGTGTAATAACACAACATTTCATTCAAAAACCAAATCAGAGTGGAAAGAACAATAGAGAGAGAGGATAAATCTTACTCTAGTCGGCGCTATAGGAAGTCCGGCGATGAAATCTTCAATTTTTATGTGACAATGAAATCACTCTCTTATGAAGCACCCACCCATTAAATCACAGAGAACACTTATTGGTCTAATGGAGTAAATAACTTTGCGATAGAAGAAGCACCAATGCATGAATTCACTCTCTTATGAACTTTGGGAGATTCGGAGGATTTTATGTTACAAATTAGAGATTTCAGAGTAAGAGTTTTAAGCGTTGATTGACAAAGAAGATAGGGAGAAGGAAGGAGATCTGATTTTAGTTGAAATGATGTCGTTTTACTATCAAAGCTAAATGATGTCGTTTCCCTAATTAGACAATCTTCTCTTAAACCAGCTGAGTTGTTTGATTAGTGAGGGGTGTCGACATGTGGCATTGCCATGTCAATATAAATAACGGTAAGATTAACGTCGACTATAATTGAAAAAAAATTAAAAGTTTGAATATTTTATTGCTACTTTTTAAAGTTTTGGCTATAATTGAAAATTTGAAAAAATTTTATGTTTTTTTAGTAATTAATCCTTATTCCATGTTCTAAATGGTGAGAAGTGTGCATTAAGTTTCACCTTTTTAGCTTTTTTTTTTAATCAAATGAACATTTCATTGTTGATTTTTATTTATTGTACAACATTCTATTTAGATGTAATAAGTTGTTTAGTTTCTCTCGAATTTTCAAGGAATGCTAGTTTATGATAAACAAGTTAATTTAGATTAAGATTAAGATTAGGATTTAGATTATGATATTCTTCCAGTCTTTCTCTACATGTTTAACCAACCAACCTAGTGGATATAAATTATAGATAAAATATTACTTTTTCATTTTGCTTACTATTTCCTGTTGAATGGAGTCCAAAGTCAGTTCAAAATGTGCTAGCGTAGTAAACTTTCTAATTAATTCTAGTGAGAGAATAGAAATTGAATATTAGGAACCTTGTAAATGAACTAACTTAAATAGATAATGGCTCTCAAGTCTAGGAAGTACATTGCTTTTATCAACACACCTTAAGGAAAATACATTTTATCCTCAAACATTCATCCTAAGATATTGTTATTTCCCATTTTCATTCTTATGGAGTTACTTAAAAAGTTATTGGGTTTATGCTAATTTAGAATAGGAAGAATAAGCTTATGTTTGGTGACTAGTATGACCTAATTATATGTGGTTTGTCTACTATTAATTATTGCCAATTGTTTTTTCATAGGGGTATTTTAATTTGGTTTGATTTGATCATAATTGTATGTGGAGTATCTCATCTACATGTCCTTTGTTGTTCTTATTTGTTAAGAATGGAAGTTAGTTTTGATGTATTCTTGTTAATGTGATTATCGAAGTGTAAACATTTGTATTTATTAATAAAATCAAGGATGTTGTAACTGTAAGATTGAAGTATGTTATAATCTATTGTATTGTTGTTTGAATGAAAATCTAAGATTAAAGTCTTTACTACCCGATAACAAATGAACAAGTTACTATATTTTGTAGTGAGTTTACTAGTATATGTTTGGGTTGTTGATGTGAATTTAATATTTCTATCGTATAAATCACAATGTTAAGGTTATGACATCTATGCTTGTTTACAAGTTCTAAGAAGAAAGCACAAAATGAATTGAGCTTATCAACATCTACCCAAAAAATATGATTGGGGTGAAAGGAAAAAGGAACGTGGTCTCGTAACATAAATAAAATTTTTAAAATTTGAAATTGAATGAAATAACAATTTAATTTTGATTAAGTTTGGTTTAATGTTAAGATTGTATATATGAACAAGATTCCAATTATGATGTTCTTTTAATTTGATTTGATTCATGAATGTGAAGGTAGTGGCTAATAGTAGTGCTGATAGCACAAGTTAGCGAAAGTGCGATCAGAAATATATTGTTCGATGTTTTGAGTATTTCAAATCTTGTTCTTTAAGGGGCCGTTTGGTTCCACTTTTATTTTTCTGTTGTTGTTTTTGATTTTTGTTTCCTGTTTTTAGTTTCTGTTTTTTTCCTTAAAAAAAAGAAAACCTGTTTGGTTGAGATTTGTAATATAAAAACTAAAAACAAAAACTTGTTTGGTTGAGATTTGTAATATAAAAACTAAAAACAAAAACTTGTTTGGTTGAGATTCCTAATAAAAACTAAAAAC
>JANZLD010009725.1:0-11277 GCA_026413575.1 Erythroxylum carthagenense
CAAAACACCCCTCCTTGTAAAGCCTTAAGCTCTCCCACCTAAGTGGTCTTCCTAAAATGCCCTCACACATTTTATCCCTTAATTCTCACTTAAACACAACAAACTCAACATAATCCAAATATCCACTATAATTCGCAATTATACACTAATACTACCTATTTAATCAAATTAAGCCATAATCACACAATTAACACAATTCATGTTTAATGACATCATTAAAAAATAATTCGGGGCCCAACACAAGGAGTTATGCTCTTCCTACTATTGAAAGGTGCTTGGAGCTCTAAGAGTAAATTATGGAGTTAATTTTGTCAAAGAGACCAATGAAATCTCTGGTTCTCACCTTAGAAGAAGTGATGTAGATGTTAAGATATTTCATTGGGAGATCCTATTGACTAAAACCTATAATTTTAGAAATCATATGGTGTTTGCTAGTAGCACTCCTAGAAAGATATATATTGTTTTTGGACCAATTCACTTACAAGCCAGATAATTTTTAGAAGATAATTAGAGTTTTTATTAGAGTATATGTAAAGGTTACTTCTGCTTTAGATAGTAGGATGCAAAACAAAGATTGGTTAGCTTGAGTTTTCTATTTATTGAGTGGTATTTGAAACCTTTAGTTCTCTCAATAACCCTCAAGATAATCTTATGAAGAACCTCCATGAAAAATGCAAAGATGTAAGGAGATATTGGAATTCCCTATCAAATTCCCTTACAACTTTCAAAGAATTTGGTAGGCTACCCATTCATAAGAATATTGTATGAAGGTGTCAATATACACTGCTTAATCCAATGAATGAAAGGATTGGAAATTCCATGGCCTGTAAGATGTTGATTATGAACTCCCAATCAATATTGTCATATACCTTTCCAAGATCAATTTTGATACAAAAGTTAGGATTGCTTTTCTTTTTGGAACAACTACTGATGAGCTCTTAAAGAATCAGTATCTTGTGTTTAATTACTCTCCCAGGTATATAACCACCTTAGGTAGGACCGATGTGCTTATGGAGCATATCTTTGACCCTTGATCAATGATATTGGAAATAATTTTGTAAATAGAATTGATTCAGTGAATTGATTCACCTCATCATTCTTCGGAATAAGTGTTATAAAAGTTTTGTTGATTTCTTTAAGAAGAGAATCGTTGTTAACAAATTCTAGAACAACCTTAGAAACTAGATTACTAGTGAGGGACAAAGTTTTATTGAAGAAATTGACATTAAACCCATTTGGTCTTGGGGTATTATAGGGGAAAATTGAAGCTAATGTGTTTTTGCTTTCCTGTATAGAAATAGGTTTGCATAAAAGTTTAGCTTCTTAAGGTGAAATGGTGTATTACAAAATTTGTCTAAGGAAGATTTTAGAAGATTGAGCCTTTAATGGCTTGTTCATCAAGTCACTGAAGTAATCATAAGCCTTTTGTAATATTGAAGTTTTTGAATGAAGCTAAATGTCATTATGCTAAAGAGAAATGATTATGTTTTTTGCTTTCTTATAAACAATAGCTTTATGAAAAATTGAAATGTTTCTATCCCCATTTCTCAACCAATCAACCTTTGCTATCTATTTCATAAGTGAAAAGTCATAGAGGAGTGCTTGTGAATAATTGTGCAAGGCTTCTCTTTCCCTCAACTACAATAACTAAGAATCACAATTGAGTTACACTGCTTGTTGAATGTTATTTAAGTCCCTCTTAACAGTATTGATAAGATGATATTGAATAACATTTTCATTTCTTTCCTGATGATGTGCAACTTCCTTTTAAAGATATACTATTTGGTGCCTCCAATTTTGGAGCCCAAGGCATTCCATATTCCCTCTTTAAAACCTATTATATCCAAAAGGAAATTGTTAAAGGAAAAGGGAAAATTGGAACTTGTTCCTTTTATTAACGTTAAGATGGGGTATGATCAGATAAGTAATTCTTTGAGAACTTGGAAAAAAATTTGGAAAAATAGACATCCAACTTAGATTGGAAACATTTTTATCAAGCTTCTTCCTAATTAGGTGATGACCTGTTTGCTTATTATTCCAGGTGTAGAAAGATTCACCCAAAGAAATGTCAGTGAGTTAAGCATCGTCCAGGCATTTACCAAGTTCATAGCAAGGACTACATACTGCTATTAAACCTTCTGCTTCCTCTATTTCCAAAATGGAGTTAAAGTCACTCGATAGCATCCAAGGAATATTGATTGAACTAGTTATATCCCTGAACTGATTCCATAAGAAACATCTCTTATATGTATTATTGTGTGCATAGATGAATGAAATTCATAGGTGTTGATTGAGAGACCCCTTATAAACTTGGAGATGGATCCTTTGATCTATAGTGAATGATGAACATATTGTTAGTGCATTATAATCATACACAATAATCACCTTTCATTAGAATGACAAGTATGATTAGTGATGATTTGCCAATAAGTTGGGAAATAACTCAAAAAATTACAATACTCCTTTCTTATTCTAGTTTCCAGAATAGCAATAATAGTCACTTTATTATACAAAATTACATTTATGATCATAAACTTCTTATTAGGAGCATTAACCCCTCTTACATTCCAAGTAAGAATGTTCATATGGTAGTCTCCCCTAGGGAGAGTTTCTTTTTTCCTTTTGGATCTTCTTTTAACCATAGTTTCAAATTCCTAATCATTTCTCACTTTTTGTTGCTTCTACTTACTAAGTGTTTCAATAAAGCTTTCTCTATAGTGTCTAAAACCTCTTTTGTATGTATGTTTGGTTCTTCCAGCTGTTCATTCACTTATTATGCATCATTACATGCCTTACTTGTAGCATTGTATATTGCATCAGGAAGGATTGTTATAGTCTCTTCATTCTATATAGCATTTTTCTACATCAATTCATGATGATTAACTCTCTTGAAAAACTCTCTATACAAGTCTCCAAATTTGCTTCTTATCCAACTGATGTACCTAAGCATTTGTTACCTTCAATTGATCCTCAATGGGCTCCAAATCCTCATTCAATCTAATAAAAGGTATAGTATCATGTAAGTTTATCAGTGAAGTGACCACAATGCACATCCTTGCATAGTTAATGCATTTTATTTTAATAGTTGATTGATCTGTTGCTGGTCTCCAAATATAGATTGTAAGGTGGCTGAGGCCACTAGTGATCAAATATTAGAAAGGACATTGTGTAAGAAAATCTAGATGGGGATGTTATCTTACTGAAGATCCTCTAACTTGAGACTTAGTCGCCATGCATGGAATAATAAAGGCTTGTTTTGGACATGCTAAGCTCCAAATTGTACAACTAATTTTGCTTCCTCTAAGTTTGAGAATCTAAACAAAAAGACATCATCATTGTTCATATGAACCTCAACCAACTAATATTGCTTCCATTTGATAAAATCCAATTACTTTATAATTAGAAATGCAATCCTTTTGTCAAGGAAAAATCCAAGTAATGTGGCTTTCCATCTATATACACCTACCATCAGAATCTGTATTAGAGGTGTTAATATCCTTTATTTAGTTGTCTCATTAGAAGAAAAGTTTTTGGGTGGATTTTCATCATTCTAAAGTGGATTTCATGAAGATTAAAAGGGATCTCATTATGATTCTTTTAGTATTCTATATTTACTTTAGTTTTGAGGTCATGATTATTTTAGAACTCGTTTCTGGAGCCCAACAACCGTAGTCATAAACCGTGAGCATATTACCCTGGAGGGTTATTTCAAGGAACCCTCATTAACCATCATCCCACAAGGATAGTGTGCTCACACTAGTCAATCACCAAAATCACAATTTGACTTCTTCAAAACAATTGTATCTCTAAGTCTCTAGTTTAATTTGAAGTAATAACCATCTCAATTGGAGCTTTATAGATGAAGTTATGCTTAAGAAGCCAAAGTATGTTCATACCCTAGTCATGCTCTCTCAACCAACCCCTCACTATCTTTCCATCAATCTTTTTGATATCAAAACCAAAACCTAACAATTCTTATGTAGAGATAGAAAAATGTGTTAGAAATCTATTGGTCTAAGAATCATTTCATTTGGTGGTCGGAGGATGAAGTTATGTCTAAAAGAATAAAACATGATTTTGTCCTCAATCATACTGAACCTGTTTCTAAAAAATTGAGATAAATTTCACTATAGATATTAGACTAAGGTCATTCTTAAATGATTTGAAAGAGAACTTCTATATCTACAAGTTTTATGAAGACCCTGAATTAAGATGTTGCAATTTAGAGGGTCAAACATGCAAATTTCCAAAAGCATACAGTGTATGTCTGTTAAAGGGACACACGCGTCCACCTAACGGACATACACGGGGCTGGGGGCCTTTCCAGACCCAAGAAGGTCCATTTAACGGACTTAATGCCTATGACATGGGTGAGGCTAGGGGTCCTCACAGACCTTAAAAGGTCCACTTAATGGACCTAAAGTCCGTCTAACAGATATAGGTGATGCAAAACACCCTCCAAAGCCTCTCCAATGATTCCTACATCCATTCTAACATCACTTTCACTCATAATCTTCTCAAATTCACCTCTTCTAGTGCAATATCACTTCCCAACAATTCAAACACCACATTGATATCATAAAACTCGCAAATCTCAACTCATTTGATTCATCACATTCAATTACATCTCATCCTTTTCTATAGCTGTCCTGATATACACCTTATGCAGCATTACCAACTTATAATGATCATATCTCTTAACTTCGATATCCAAAAATTTCATACTATATGGTGTTGGAAATCTAGAAAGACAAACTTCAACTTCCAAGGGAAAACTTTGTCTAATTCAGCCTAGATTGATACAATTTTTCCCCTGAAGTCAGAACATAATTCCTATCCCTATATAAAATTTGAAAATGCAATGTAAAGACTTGAAAAGTCATGATCAAACATAATGTATAAATATTTAATTAACATCATAAAATGAAGGTTTTACAAGGCTTTAATAGGCATTTCAAGCCACAATATATCATAAACCAAAAATACAAATTTTACATAAACTAGAATCGCTCAAAATGTGACTAAAGCCTTGTTTTACATAATCTAGCTCAAAAACAAAATATGCAAACTGGAGTGATGCCTTACTCTCAACTCGATCACTCGATATCTTGCTCGTCACCTGAAGAGGGGAAGGAACAAGGGGTGAGCTTAAAAGCTCCTGGGTAATAGGTTTATAATGGATAATAAGCAAATCTATTCAAAATGTTCATTTGCCATCAAAATTCCTATTGACGCATTAAAAGTGTAGTTCTCAGATTCTCAACCAAATTCACAATAATAAAAATCATTTATGCATCAATCTTGTCAACATATCATCAACACATAAACACATTAGAATAGTTTGGGTAGTTCCAAAAACAAAATGTACTACACATTTCCTATAAGCGTTCTGTGTAGTTGTGAACAGAACATACTATTGTAATCCCACAAAATAGTTTTGCATAGCCGTGGGAGTCCGTGAAGGAGCTCTATGCCACTAGCGGGCAGGCGAGAGAAATCTTTAGTAAAAGTGCATTTGCAATACTTAAAGGACTAAACCAAACCCACATAGCATGCATTTCATAACTTTTAAACATATTGCCTGAATGGCACATTTTAAAAAACATGTTTTTCATGAACATGAAATATTTCATATACATTTCTATCATCATTTCACAATTCATCAACCAAATTCATATACCAAGCATATAGCAATTTCTTATATCATTCAAAAGTAATAAATGTCATAATTATAAAGATATGAGAAATCATTTTATTCTCTCGATTGAAAGAAAACATAATGGCTCACTATCCAATTATAAACATGAAACCCACCTTAATTTCCTTGCTTGAAAACTTGCTCAAAGATGTCTCTCCTCTTGCTCCTTTTACCTCTCTTGCCTCCCTTCAATATTGACAAAAAAAATCCCCATTCAATAGGAATTCAAATTAGAAAACTCAAAGAAACATATGCATAAAATTGATCCTAGAATACTTATACCCATGCATTTCCTAAGCTCTTTGAACTAAAACCCTTCCAAAAATCCAAAAGATTAAACATGAACTTACCTTGAATCTTCAGCAAACAATGAGTTTCTTAGCTCTAATGGAAGCTCTAACCTTCCTTTTTCTTTTTCCCTTCTTGTACAACTTCAAAATCACTCTTTAAAACTAATAAAAATTGAAACCTAGCTCAACTCTCTTCTTTCTCTCAACCCATGACACTTTCTCTCCCTTTCTCTCTTATTTTTGTATTTTCTCTCTTCTTTCACTCTTCACTCATGTTTTTCTCTTCTCAAGTGCAAGATAGCAATTCCTTCTTCCCATTTTGCCCTTCCTTTAATGCCTTAAGACTTTCCAACTTAAGTGATCTTCCAAAAATGCCCCTCATACAAACTTACCACCTTAACACTTTATTTCAATTAACCTATGTCATAAAATCTTACTCACATTAACATGCTAATTAACTCCAAAAATAAATTAATCTATCAAGACCTCAAAATTAATTTAAATCGTGCTTATTCATTAAGAAAAAAATTTCAGGGGCCAAAATTTCTCCCCCTCTTAAAAGAATTTCATCCTTGGAATTCTTAGCGGATACTTCTCCTTTATGGCTTCCAAAGGCTCCCATATGGCCTCTTCCACGTAAAGGTTTCTCCACAAGACTTTGACTAGTTGAACTATCTTGTTCCTGAGGACCTTTTCTTTGGTGTCCAAAATCTCCACTAGAATTTCCTCATAACTCAGATCATCTATCAACTGAACCTCAATAGTCTAAATGATATGCGAGGGATCCGATCTTTACCTCCTCATCATGGACACATGAAAGACATCATGTATCTGTGACAATTTTGGGGACAACGCCAACCTATAGACTAGTGGTCCAATTCTCTCAACAATCTCATAAGGACCCATATATCTTGGTCTCAACTTGCCCTTCTTTCCAAACCTTATGACTCCTTTCCAAGGAGACATCTTAAAAAAGACTTTCTCACTGACTTCGTACTCCATCTCCTTTCGGTGTGCATCAATGTAGCTGTTCATTCTATCCTAAGCTGCCTTAAGCCATTGCTTAACTAAGTTGACCTTGTCCACTGTCATCTAAAGTAACTTTGGCCCTATCAATTTCCTTTCTCCTTCTTCATCCCAGCATATCAAAATTCTACATTTCCTTCCATACAGTGCTTCATAAGGAGCCATTTGAATGCTTCAATGGTATGGATTATTGTAAGCAAATTCGACCAAGGACAAATTCTCATCCCAAGCTCCTTTGAAATCCATCACATATGCCCTAAGCATTCCCTCAAAGGTCTGAATGATCCTCTCAGATTGACCATCTATCTGGGGGTGAAAAGTTGTGCTAAAATTTAACTTAGTTCCTAGAGTCTCTTGTAAGCTTCCCTAGAATCTCGAAGTAAATTGAGGATCCCTGTCAGAAACTATAGAGTCGGGAATCTTATACAATCTCTCTATCTCATCAATATACTTCTTTGCTAGCACATGCAGAGAATTAGTCTGTTTAATTGCTAGAAAATGGGCTGAATTTGTCAAACGATCAACAATAACCCATATAGCATTATGCTTCCTACTAGTCTTGGGCAAACCTATAAGAAAATCCATATTTACCCTTTGCCACTTCCACTCAGGGATGGACAATAGCCTCAACTTGCCTGAAGGTGCTTGGTGTTTAGCCTTGACTTGCTAACACATTAAACACTTGCTAGCATATTCTGTTACATCCCTCTTCATATCTTTCCACCAAAAATGCTCTCTCAAATCTCCGTATATCTTGGTGCTACCCGGGTGCATAGCATAAGGCGCATTGTGTACCTCATCCAGTATCTCATCCTTCACCTCCTTCACATTTGGAAGACAGAGTCTTCTTCTTACAACCATAAGTCCATCATCCCTCACTACCACTTCAGATTTCTTGCCATTCTGAATTTTTTCTTGGAGCTTGCTTAATTCTGCATCCTATGCTTATAACTCCCTAACCTTCTCACTAAATATCGATCTCACTTTGAAATTAGCAAGTATACAATTTGGTTCCTCCTGTTACAAGCTTATCATAAGCTTAGCTATCTCTTCCAATAACGACAGATAAATTGTTCAAACATGAGCTATAGAGAATTTCCTACTCAAGGCGTCTACCACCGCATTCACCTTTCCTAGATGGTATTCAATCAACAGGTCATAATCCTTGAACAACTCTAACCACCTTCTTTGTCTCAAATTTAGCTCTTTCTTACTTAATAAATACTTGAGACTTTTATGATCTATAAAATTTTTGTTTGAACTCCATACAGATATTGTCTCAAAATTTTTAGGGCAAAAATTATTGCTGCCAATTCCAGACTATGAGTCGGATAATTCAACTCATAAGGCTTTAGTTGTCGTGAAGCATAAGCTATCACTGTATCTCCTTGCATTAACAGACAACCCAAACCCTTTCTGAAAGCATCATTGTAAACTATATAACCCTCAACTCCTATGGGTGAAGTCAGAATTGGTGCACTTATCAATCTGTGCCTAAGTTCCTCAAAGCTCCTCTGACATTCATCACTCCAAATAAATTTCTGATTCTTACTTAATAACTTAGTCATCGAAGCCCCTATCATAGAGAATCCTTCCATAAACCTCCTATAATAGCCTACTAATCTCAGAAAACTCCTCACTTCTGTCACTGTCTTGGGTGAATGTCAGTTTATCACTGCTTCAACTTTCCTCAAATCAGCATGCACTCCATCTTTCAAAATCACATATTCAAGGAATACCACCCTATGAAATCAAAACGCACACTTGCTAAATTTAGCATAAAGTTCCTTCTCCCTTAGTGTTTGTAGCACCATCCTGAGATGTTCCTCATATTCCTCTTCACTCTTGGAATAGACCAAAATATCATGTATAAACACTATGAAAAATCAATCCAGATACTCTTTGAAGACCCCTATTCATGAAATTCATGAATGTAGCCAGAGCAATAGTCAATTTAAAAGGCATGACTCGAAACTCATAATGCCCATAACGTATCTTAAAGGTTGTCTTGTTCACATTAGACTCCCTAATTCTAGCTGATGATAGCCTGATCTGGGATCAATTTTGGAAAAGACCCTTGCTCCTTGCAGTTGGTCAAACAAATCATCAATCTAGGGCAAAGGATGCCTGTTCTTAATAGTCACCTTGTTGAGTCTTCTATAATCAATACACATCCGCCATATTCCATCCTTCTTCTTAATAAACAGAACAGGCTCTCCCCATGGTGACAAACTTGGCCTTACGTACCCCTTCTCTAACAGTTCCTCCTTGAGCTCCTTCAGTTCAACCAGAGCCATTCTATACGATGGTATAAAAATGGGTGCGGTTTTGGGAATCAAGGCGATGACAAACTCGATTTCCCTCACCGATGGCAAACCAAGTAAGTCCTCTAGAAACACATCTGGAAACTCCCTCATAATTGACAAATCTTCTAACTTCTTTTCATTTACATCAGTGTCCACGACGTGTGCCAAGAAAGCTTCACACTCTTTTCTCATCATCCGGTTGATGAACAAGGCCGAAATAATACTGGGTGTTGGTTTTCTCCTATCTCCTCTGAAAATCACCTTCTCACCATTGCCAAAATCAAACTCTACCTCCTTGAGGCTACAATCTAACTTCACACAATATTTCTCCATGGCATTCATATCCAGTATAACATCTAGACCTTTAATCTCTAGAGACAATAAGTCTAATACCAGTCTAGCATCCTCAATAACTAGTTCATAATCTCTATATACTTGACTTATTATCACCTTCCTCCCTAAAGGAGTGCTAACGATCAGGGGACTATCCAATGGCACCAAATTCACATAATACAAAATCATGCTTGCAGAAACAGATGAATGTGTGGAGCCAGAATCAATCAACACATATACTGCAGAATTAAATAACTGAGCCATACCCGTGACAACTTCAAGTGCGGCTACAGCTTCCTCTCTATTCATGGGCAGCACCTTTGCTTGAGCCTGACCCCTAGGACTTCCTGGAGGAATAGCCTTCCTTATAGCTCCAAAATTGCCCACCTCAGCAACAGGTCTGATTCCTACTATTTCTGCTCTCCTTGGGGTTTGCAACTACGACCCCTCTTACTTTGTTATTTGGGGATAGTCTCTGATCATGTGTCCATTCTCTCTACATCAGAAGCATGCTCCAAGTAACTTGAGGCAATCTCCCCTATGAAGCTTCCCACAATGCTCACATTGGGGGTTCATGTTCCTACTCCTCTCCACCCTACTATTACCCTCTACAGTTGAGGCTTACACTGAAGCTGCCCTTAGTTGCTTTTTCCTAGTAGAGGCACTACTCCCCACCTCACTTTGTATGTGGAATCTCTTCATACACCTCTTAGGCTTTAGAGCACTCACCCCCTTCTTGGAAGACTACTCCCAGTTTTTCCTCTTCCTACTCACTCCATTCTTTATATTCTCCAGTTTTTCAGCCCAGAGTGTAGCATCTACCAACTGTTAGTAGTCAAAGAAGTTGTGGATTATGACTTTATCCTTGATCCTCAAATAAAGTCCTCCCTCAAACTTGCGAAACTTATCCTCCTCATTTGTCACAATGTTGGCCGCATATTGGGAGCACTGGGTGAACTTCAGCTTATATTCACTCACACTCATGTCCCGTTGTGTGAGATTTAAGAACTCCCTGACCTTCTCTTAGATATAGACCCTCAAGAAGTACTTCCTCCTGAAAGCATCCCAAAAGTCTCTCCATGTCATTACCGGTGGTATGACCCAATTGTGGGGCACTGACTCCCACCAATGGAGCACATCACTCTGTAATAAACTAACTGCATAATCTAACTTCTCCTCGTCATAGCACTTCATCTGAATCAGAACTCTCTAGGTCCTCTTCAACCATGCTTTAGCCTCTTAAGGATTGGTAGTTCTATTAAAATCCACAATTCTGTACTTGTGAAGCTTGTCATACTGTCCGCTCCTCTCCACAAGAGATGGCACCAGAACTTGTGATCCTTGGCCCATGGCATATAAGAAAGTCTAAGAAAATGTTTGAAAGAACCGTGGATCTAGAGGGTTTACTTGGGGAATCGGAGGAGGAGGCGGTGGCACCTCATGTTGCACACTAGGCACCTCAGAATCAGGAGTAGAATGTGTCCCCACATCTTATATGTAGCACCCCACACCCGACGAGACCCAAACCCGATATCCACGGAGATATCCGAGTCCGTGACCCGCGAGGGTGGCGTACTAGGACGATCACCAACATTTTAAAACTCTTTATAACATTTGCTTTCTC
>JANZLD010009797.1:0-11273 GCA_026413575.1 Erythroxylum carthagenense
GCCTGAGGCCCATTCACTGATATCGAGCTTTAGGTGTCTGAGTAGGTAGCTAGGATGAAAACTAAGGAAGACGGTTTCCTCCATGATCCAATAGGATCTCCATTACAGGCACCAAGATTTGAGCGTGTTATACATTTGATATTAATGTATATTATCATCCCAACGGAAGATGTTTAAATATTAAAAATGTGGAGATGCTATTTTTATATAAATACCCTTCATTTCCAATATCTTATTCCAACTTCCAAATCTTCAATATCAGGATCCAGTTAAGAAGAAGATCAAGATACATCGAAGTTATTTTATGTATTACTTATTGTAAGTTCATCTTGATTATTTTTTATAGTCTAAAATGCTCACCACGCATAAACTTTTCACTTCACTACATTACATTAGTTTTTCCATTCACTAAGACGTATTGAAGCTTTTGCTTTTAATATACAAGCCTCTTGATCTTTCAAAAAAGTTTGAGAAACATTTTTAAGAAGTTTAATTCATAAGTTCATTAATCAAATTGAGCATTTGAAGGTGTTAAAATTATGTTTTTGGGGTAATTGGTTAACCTATATGGGATAGTGGACAACCAATATAGGTTAAAGTTAAATTTGATATATCGTGAGTTTATTGTAACATTTATTAATATACTAGTTGACTAATAGCCTACCGATATGCCTACTGGTTGACCAATGTTCCAACAACCAATGAATCTGGAGCTTTTCACGTATATTGCTAAATCATTATGCTATATCGATCGATTAGCACAGTGCATATAGCTATTGTAATAGATAGTTCTTGGCTTCAACGACTAGGAAGGGTCCTAAAACACTATAAATAGGTGTTTCTCATTGGTTCTAGCATTAATAAGCATTAGAATATTAACATTTTTATCATTTGAACAATCACTATCTCATTTTGAGTATGTAAGTCTTTTTGTAATTACCAAAATATTCAAGTGAATAAGTTCAAGTTGTAAGTTACTTTTGAGGTTTATGATCATTGTATTAAGAGTACTTAAAGTTGATTGAGTTTCCTTTCAACCTTAAGAAAAGATTGAAAAAAAGTTCCTCTTTGCCTAAATAAAAGATTGTAAATAGGTTTTTCTTGGTTTTGAAAGAAGAATTACATTGAAAATCCAAGAAGAGTCTTGGGAGTAGACATAGGCAAGGATTGTTTACCAAACTAATATAATTCGATTCGTATCTCTCTTTCCTTACTCCTTACTTTATTATTTACAAGCATTGTTAAATTTGTTAAATTTTTATTTCATTCTTGCATTCACAATTTTGTGGGATTTTTTTTATAAGTCCATATTCTTTTATTAAAATCTTGAAATCACCAAATTCACCCCCTAGGTGCCACTGGAGAATAATAAGTGGTATCAGAGAAAGTTTAGAGAATTAGAATTTCAAACGAAATCTTATAACAAAGGTCTTAATGACATACCTAGGATCATCGTCATCACCCTTTAACCAAAAGGGTCAAAATAGTAGTAAGCCTCCTTTGTTTGATGGAAATGACTATTATTATTAGAAATATGAATTAAATTTTTTTAATGGCCAAAAATTTCGATCTATGGGAAATTATCTTAAATTGTATGTATATTTCTACTAAAATAGTTGATGATAGAAAAGTTCCCAAGTTGAAAGAGGAATGAGATAGTTAAGAAAATAACAAATTCATCTTTATTTTATTATATTCATTAGGAAGAAATGAATTCAATAGTTTTAATGTGCAAAACAACTCATGAAATTTGACATATTCTAAAAGTCATATGAAGGAACAAATCAAGTTAAGGACACAAAGTTAGCATACTAACTCACCAATATGAAATGTTCTAAATGAAACATAATGAAAACATTTCTAGCATGTATACTAAATTTATTGATATTGGTAATAGTCTAAAGGGTCTTTGAAAGACCTATACTAACATTTAAATAGTAAGGAAGTTGCTTAGGTCACAACAGAAATTGTAGGAAGCTAAAGATCTAACAACTCCATCAATCGAGGAGCTTATTATATCTCTTCTTACATATGAGGCTCCAAGAGACATAAGAAGAAATGACACTTCTAAAGATAAATAATTTAGTATTCAAAGTTACAAAGGAAAAGTCAAGTAAAGAGGAAGAGACCTCATCTAGTGAAGGTGATGAAGAAGATATTGATTTAATCACTAAAAAATTTAAGAAACTGTTGAATAAGAACTCCTTAAAAATAAAGGATTACAAAGGTGATAAGATAGATTCAAAACATAAATTAAATAACATTATTTGCTTTAAATTTAGGAAAGCAGAAACTTGAAGTTTCAATGCCCTCTTCTTAAAGAAATGATAAACGTGAAAGAAATTACAAGAAGGAGAAGAGGGACAATAGAAAAAAGAAGGCACTCAAAGCCTGCACTTGGGATGACATAAGTGACTCCAAAAGTAAGCATTCGGAAGGAGACGTAGCTTATATATGTTTTATGGTAAAACATGATGATGATGAGGTGCTTTCTAACTCTAGATCATATGATAATAATAGTGACACCAATTTGGAATATGATGAAATTTGTTGAGAATCTTGAAATTATGAGCATGAAAAAGAAAAAGATATATTCCAAACTCAAAGAAGTTTGACAGAAACTAGATGCTTACATGAGTGAAAATGAAAAGATAAATAGTTAATTTTATAACATCAAGGCTTCTAAAAGTTTGGCTATAGTAGATAATCGTGACTTACACACATTAAAGCATTAGAATGAAGAGTTGAAGAAGGAAGTTGATTCCCTTAGAGACTCATTCTCCAAATTCACAAAAGGAAGTGAGAAACTAAATAGTATGTTAGGAGATTAAAAGAGTTCTAATAATAGGCATGGAATTGGATATAGTCATGGGAATGCTTCTAATACTAAAACTACATTTGTCAAAGGAAACCATTTACCTAGTGAAGAGCCAATGCCTAGGATAACAAATTAATATAGAGCATCCATATCTAAGAACACACTGACACATCCATTAGGGTTCACATTAAGAGTAAACCTCACACTTTTATGTATCATTGAAAGATGTAAATTTTGCCATATTTATATCCCATATTTGATGTGTTTTTGCTTAATATTCTATAATTTTATTGTATATTTGGTAAATTGTGTTTATAGGTTATAATTGTCTTTATAGACTTATAGGAGAATAATTCAGATAAACACACAGTATAAAAAGAAGAATCGAAGTAGAGAAGTAATGCATGACCATGCACTTCTTCCAAGCCATACAAAATCATGATTTTTAATGTTTTTGGAATTACACAGCCTGATACACATTTAATATAAAAAGAGATTTTCAGCTGCTAATGAGAGGGGGTGACATGGGAGGCTATTCTAGATGTGGAGATCATTCTTAGGGGGAAATTTTGGTCCAGACAAGTGGAAACACACAAAGAAATCATTGATAGATCCATTGGAATACAAGATCAAATCTCTACATTGCAAGAACAATCAATAGAAGATAACTAGGGAGATTTAGAATTAGGATCTCATTGTTTTCAATTCATTATTATTTTTATATATATTTAGATTAGATGAACGTTATGTTAATTCTTTGATATGATTTGAATTGATTGGTTTGGTTGTCATATTAGATCTGATTACATGTTTTATTTATGTTCTAATTTCATACATAGTGATTAAGAAATCCTCAGCTTGAATAGATGTACCACAACTGGAAGGAGTTGTCTGCAACCTTAGAGATAAGATGACATGAATTTTTTGAATTAAAGTCAAACCTAATAGAGGGATTCATAAATCAGTAAAGAGATCCTATAAACTTTAAGCTGAGTAATTCGATTCGAAACTTTAGGATTAGTTGTTAGTAGATTCAAGATTAGCTACTAGCATACCATAGCAGTCCTCATGGTTTAATAAATCAATAAAACAACTGCATGATAAAAGATCAATCTGTTACAGGTTTTGGGGTATTCGAACCTAGATACTAATTTTTGTTAACGATATTTTTCTAAATGAATTCCACTGTCTTGGCATTCATTATTATTTTCTATTTCTATTTTAATTATTTAAGTCTTTATTTTCTTTATTAAAAACTAAAATCATTCCTTAGGCTTGATAATAGGGGAAGGGTAACTACTAGTATTCATTGTCTTTGTGGGATCGACCCATACTTACGGTACTAGCTACAACCATGTCACATACTTATAGGTATTACAATATTAACTTTCACAAACTAAGTCAATCAAGTTTTTGGTGTCGTTGCAAGAGACTTTGATATTAAGAAAGCCTGAACGATATTATTCTAGTCATTTTCATTTCATTTTATTTTATTTTTGCTTTTGTATTTATTTTATTTTATCTGAATTTATTTTTTCCAATTTATTTAATTATCTTTTGCACTTTTCTACATTAACATTGTGTGGTGGTTTATTTTAGGAATTGAGCTTTAACGTTATCACCACAACATGTAATGGAAGGATGGAGTGAACAGTACTTTTATGAGAGCCAAAATACATCTTCATAATATGCATCATCAACATAAGGAAGAGAGAGGGGTTCTCATATGTTTTCGAAGATTGATTCGATATTTAAGTTGTGTCACAATAGTGATAGCAGTTATCAATACAATCATGAATGTCAAGCACCAACTCATATATGGGAGCAACCAAACATGTACAATCAACCTCAAGATGCATTGTATGAGAATAGCTACAATTTAGAGTGGAGTAACTCTTATACTTATTAATGAAGTGAGTACACTCCAATTGAATGCTTACAGCACCAAGCAACTCCATTTAGCAAGCCAACTCTAGAAGATATGATGACTGACTTCATTCAAGAATCAATCATGAAGCATCACAAAATAGAGACTCGTATAAAAATTTTGGTAAATCGAATGGACCAGCTGGTGAAGATATTATCTAACGAGATCCAAGGGAGTGTGCCTAGTTATTCTAAAATAGATGCTAAAGAACATGGAATGACAATCACTCTCAAGAGTCACGACAAGCTTCCAGAGGACGAGGAAGCAAATCTTAGAGATAAATTAATGGAATTTATTGCACAGTTGAAAGCTAACTGACATGATTTCATATGTGAAGACAAGAAAACGGTTGGCTTCACAAGTGGAGTAACATTCCAAAAAGAGCTTTAGGAGAGGAAGAAGAAGAAAAGGAAGAGGAAGCAATTCTCAGAGATAAATTAATGGAATATCTTTCTAAACTTAAAGCTAGCCGACGCAAATTTGAAGAAAGAGTTTTTTACTTAAATTTCTTGAGCATAACATAGAATACTATTTGAGCTTATTAATGCAGTATAGTGAAGAAAAGATAACCGTTGGCTTCATAGATGAAGAGACATTCCAAGAAGAGCTTCCTAAAGAAATCTTCATCTAAGAAGAGAAAGTAGAAAATGTCAGGAAATGATTGGAAGAGACGAGTCAGAAATCTCTGTCCAGGAAGAAGAAGAAGAAGAGTGGATAAAGCTAGTTGAGGAAGAACTGGCAGAGGAACAAAGTAAGGAAACTACTACTAAGGTGTTGATAATGATCTTAAGTACAGAGGGTTCCCACTTTCTCAAAGACAAACTATTCGATGTCGCTGATGATTAAGGGAGTTTTATCATCCCTCATTTTATTAAGAGTTTGTCATTGAAAATGGCATTACTGCACTTAATTGGTTTTACTAACTTAATAAATTATGCCCTTTTGATCATTTTATAACATGTGGCTTAATTATAGGCTATGAAACCACTTTATGGAGAAAAAGGTGAAAGCAAGCTACTGGTTAATAACCCAGGATAACATTAAATGTGTAGGTTACATTGAGTTAATGATGTTAAACAAGCACTACATAGGAGGTAACCCATAAATTAGGATGGGTTTCAATTTTATTTTTTTTTGATTCTATTTCATATGTTAGTATAGGATTTTATTTTTTTCTTATGATATTTCTTTTATCTCCTTTTATCCTTTTCTTTTATATTTTGCAAGGATATTAGTCTCATATTGGATGGATCCAAATCAGAAATTGTCATATTCAGGAAAGTGCTAACTCAATGCTCTCACTCATTATACATGTTTACATTGTATACATTGATGACAATGTACAACTTTAAATGCGGGGATGGGTTTAATGAAATTTGAACTTTTTTCTTTAAGCTTATTATAATCTTGATTATAAATTTTATTAACTGATATTCTAAATTAGTTGAGTATGCCCTTTAATACTCTACTTTATTGTTGAATATTGATTTGAATTGGCGTGTAAAAGATGATGGTTAGAATAAATTAGTTTTCCAAGTCATATTTTTAGTATTCGTTGAAATATTCAAGTTGAATGATATTGCATATCATTTACTCACATAATACCCATTTTTTGCGAGTTTTTAAGCCTAAGAGAAAATTTTTCAAAAAATTTTAAACCTTTTGTTATTTTTTCATATATATGATATCATGTGTAGTAGAATAATTCTAAAACTTACTTTCATTATACAGAATGAGACCATATTTGTTGAATTAGAAGCATTTACATGACAAAGGCATTGAATGTATTAACTTGCTTTAGCCTATATCTTTGCTTATTACCACAACCTCAAATTGACCTTTAGGAATTTCCTAGTTGAGCCTTAGTCGTTTTCATTGATTAAACCCATATATTAACCTTTATCCTAATTTTCTTAAAAGACCTTTTTATTTTTCTGAACCTTGAAGGTTATTTACTTATTGAGACTTGAAATTCTTACATGGCCTAATATTTCTTTAATGTGGTACATGATGAAAACGCTCGAAATTATTGTTAAAAAAGAAGAAAAAAGAAAAAAATCAAGCATTAAAAAAAAGAAGAATAAGTATATCATACCATTAGTTTTGCAATGAAAGGACCTATATGTATTGTGAATAAGTTTCATATAATGTTCTTTTGAGTAAATGTCCTTTAAATCATCCTTTTTATTATCCCAATCATATCATACCTCAACCCCATTACAACCTGTACAAAGACCTTTTGATTTTTATTTCTACTTTATACATAAGTGGTGGAGATGTGATTTTATTACAAATATATGGTAAGAATTCTACTATGCACTGATTGAGAGTTATGATACCTTTCACCCTAAACATTTAAGTGCACTGAGCGATATATTGGTGAGGGTGGAAAGATATATGTTTTTTATTTAGATGCAATTGTTGATGAGATTACTATTAATATTTCTTAGGAAATTAATTTTAGGATAGTTTGACTCTGATTGTATGTTAATTTGATTCAATATGACATGAAGATATATGGTATGAATGGACATATTGAGATTGATGATGGATTGATGTTGTAAAATTTATAATCTTGATTATGGGAGTATAAGCAAAAGCTTAAGTGTGGAGATATTTGATAAATACAAAATTAACCATATTTATATCCTATATTTAATGTGTTTTTGCTTGATATTTTATACTTTTGTTGTATATTTGGTACTTAATATGCTTCAAGTGTGTTTATAGGTTATAATTGCCTTCACAGACTTAAAGGAGCATAATTCAAATGAAAACATGGCATAAAACAAAGAACCAGAGCACAGAAGTTATGCACAATTGTGCATCAAGCCATGCACTTCTTCTTGGCCTTAAAAGATTGTGACTTTCAAAGTTTTTAGAAACACATGATCTAATAGAAGACTATATACTAGACTGTATAAGTCCCAAAAACCTATTTTTTTATATGAAAATATGTTTTCGATAGCCGATGAGATGAGGAGACATTGGGTGGTGATTCCAGATTTGGAGATCATTCTCAGGGGGCAATTTTGGTCTACAGAAGTGGAAAAAAGAATAAATCATCAATATTTCCATTGGAATACAAGATCAAATCCTTACATTGTAAGAACATTCTATAGAAGATAACCATGGAGATTTAGAATTGTGATCTCATTGTTTTCAATTCGTTCTTCTTTCTATATTCGTTTGATTTTGTGTTCAATCATGAGTAGCTAAACCATTGAAAATCTTTAGTTCATGCAAAACAATTTTCAAATCATGTAAAACAATTCAAAAAAATGCAAGTTATTCATTTAAGACAATTCATGTTCATTTCATGTCTTACACTACCCATTTCATGCCAAGGATACTCCTAAACCTAATTGCTCTGATACCATAAGTGTTGGACACCCCATCCTCATGAGACTTACACCTGACATCCTAAGTGACATGTGGACCCACCTCCTATATGGGGGGATGCCTACACCAATCAGTCACCAAAATCAATCTCATTTCTCCTATTTTAGAATAGATTTTGGGAAACTTCAAACTAGAATTACACTTTGACTTCATCTAGAAAAATGTTCCCCATTGTATGATCTTTCTAATGACAATAAAATCGATCAATTTGGTTTAGAAATCTAAAAGTTATACCTCAAACATTTTTGGATTGTTATTATACTGAAATAGTACGCTATAGTCAACTTCCATCTCGAAATTGAAAATGCTAAAGACTACATCAAAATTCGATTTCTTCAAATAATTTGTAGCTCTATGTCTTTAGTTTAGTTTGAAAGAAAATTCATCTCATTCTAATACCCTGCCAAACACAAAAAACTACTCGCTTCTGCCATTGTATTTGGTGCATGCCAATTCACCACTGCTTTAATTTTCCTTGGATCAATATATACCCCATCCTTTGAAATTACATGTCCAAAGAATACTACCTCATGAAGCCAAAATTCGCAATTGCTGAATTTGGCATAAAGCTCCTTCTCCCTCAGTATTTGCAACACTATCCTGAGATGTTTCTCATGTTCCTCTTCACTTTTGGAATAAACTAGAATGTCATCTATAAATACGGTGACAAACTAATCCAGATACTCCTTGAAGACCCTATTCATAAGATTCACAAATGCAGCTGGAGCATTGGTCAATCTAAATGACATAACTATGAACTTATAATGCCCATACCTTGTCCTGAAGGCTATCTTGCTTACATCAGACTCCCTGATTCTGAGCTAATGATGACCTGACCTGAGATCAATCTTTGAAAATACCTTTGCTCCCTACAACTGGTCAAGCAGATCATCTATTCGTGGCGGAGGGTACTTGTTCTTAATAGTCACCTTGTCGAGTTTCCGATAATCAATACACATCTGCCATGTTCCATCCTTCTTTTTAACAAACAGAGCCAACGCTCCCTATGGTGACAAACTTAGCCTTATGAACCCCTTCTCTAATAGTTCTTCCAACTATTCCTTAAGCGCCTTCAGCTCAGCTGGAGCCATTCTATACGATGGTATGAAAATAAGTGCTATACTAGGAATCAAGTCGATGGCAAACTCAATTTCCCTCACCGGTGGCAAACCGGGTAATTCTTCTAAAAATACATATAGAAATTTCCTCACAATTGAAAAATCCTCTAACTTCCCTTCATTCACATCAGTGTCTATGATGTGTGCCAAGAAGGCTTCACACCCCTTTTCTTTCATCCTGTTAGATAGCAAAGATGAAACAATTTTGAACCAAATTGAATGATTTTAGTGTCATTAGAAAGATCAAACAATAGGGAACATTTTTCTAGAAGAAGTCAAAGTGTAATTCAAGCTTGAAGTTTCCCAAAATCTATTTTGAAATAGGAGAAATGAGTTTGATTTTAGTGACTGATTGGTGTGAGCTTCCCCCTTGTGGGAGGTAGGTCTAAATGTCACTTACGACGTCAAGCGCACATCTCGCGAGGGTAGGGTGTCCAACACTTAATGCCACAATACATCATTTCCCAAAATTCCAAAAATATAAAAGAACCTTGAATGATAATTGCTCAAAACATAACTACAGCCTTGTTTTACATAAATCACTCCGAATTTGCATTTTTTTGTTTTGGAGTAATTTATGTAAAACAAGGCTATAGTTGTATTTCAAGCAATTATCATTCAAGTATCTTTTGTATTTTGGGGATTTTGCAAAATGATGTATTGTGGCATTACATGTTGGACACCTCACCCTTGCGAGACGTGGGCCTGATGTCCTAAGTGACATCTAGACTCACCTCCCACAAGGGTTGAGGGGAGCCCACACTAATCAGTCACCAAAATCAAACTCATTTCTCCTATTACAGAACAGATTTTAGGAAACTTAAAATTGGAATTACACTTTGACTTCTTTAGAAAAATATTCCCCAGTGTCTGATCTTTCTAATGACATCAAAATCGTTCAATTTAGTTTAAAAATCTGAAAGTTATACCCCCAAACATTTTTAGACTGTTATTATATTGAAACAGTACACTATAGTCAAATTCCATCCCAAAATTGAAAGTCTTGGAGATTAAATTAAAATTCAATTTCTTTATACAATTTGTAGCTCTATTCTCTAGTTTAATTTGAAACAAAAATCATCTCATTTAGAGCTCTGTAGCTCAAGATATGATTAAAAAGCCAAAGTATGTTCATAACCAATTTACGCTCTTCCAACCAATACCCTCACTTTCTTTCCATCAATCTTTTTCAAATCAACACCAAAGGCTACCAATTTTCATGGAGAGATAGAGGGATGTGTTAGAAAGCTATTTCTTTAAAAATTAAGTCATTTGGAGGTCGGATGGCAAAGCTATGGCCAAAAGGGTCAAAGGTGTTCAGGTCTAGGAAAAACCTAATTCGCGATCCCGACTTGTGAGCAAAATTTCGCAAAGTCAATGTTGGGACCCGATCTCAGGACCGGACCCCAACCGAAAAATGAAACAAAAAACAAAGAACGTAGCGAAAGTATCAAAATCAAAAACGAATCGAAATGGAAGCAAAAGTGAAAACCGAAATCGAAGAATCGGATTACAAGTGTCAAAATGAAACGAATCGAATTCGAAGCGAAGACGAAGCAAACAAACGGTTCCACCGAACCGAAACAAAGTCCAACATCCGATAGAAAACAAAACTAGCGTGTCGCATTGGAAACCCTAAGACATTCCAAATCCGGTAAAAAAAATTTTCGTTCTTTTCCCTTTCTTTTTCATATCTTTCATCTTTAGTCAAAATCATTCAAAACATCACAAATCATAGAAATCTTCTTAACATTATTCTATATCCCATAAACCATCTTTTACACATCTGATTCTTATTTTTATTCCTTTTCAACTTATTATCTAACGAAATTTCGGCAGCATAATGGCTACATTTGTAAAAACCCAAAACTTGCAAAGGTAAATAAACACTTCTAAAATACTCAAACAATCATCAAAATCATCAAACACTCCCGTCCGGAATCCAAACACCAGCAAAACACAATTCTATACCTAACACTTCCACAATTCTCAATTCAAATCAAAAACA
>JANZLD010009803.1:0-11273 GCA_026413575.1 Erythroxylum carthagenense
TTATGGGATAAGTATGTATAAGAAGGATCTTATAAATTGAGTTTTTGATTGAGGATGAATTTCCAAATGGAAAAGTGCATTGCTTTGAATAAAGATGAATAAAATGAAAAAGAAAAAAATTTATACCGATTTGGTTTAGTTTAGGCTAAGATTGTCTTATAGGTTTCCAACGTTGAACGTTTGTTTTGTTTAAAAAGTGCGTTCTCGGATGTCAGAATTTGGCTTTCAGTGTGATTAATCGTTTTGATTTATTTGTTCCCGAGATTTTGTAAATCCGTTCCTTCGATTCCGCTTTGGATTTGTTTTCGCTTTATGATTTCCAAAATTGCACGCGCTTTTGATTCCTTATGACTTCCAATCCGATTTGTTTTTCGCTTTTGTCTTGGCCCGCTTTCGTTTAGGACCCGTTCTTTTGTTTCACATTTTTGTTTATGTTTCGTTTTCTGTTTTTTTCGGTTGGGGTCCGACTCCAAAATCGGGTCCTAACAATGGCATTGTAGGTTAAGTCATATCAATGAAACTATAATCACAAAATTACATAAAGAAGGATATTTGGATCCTTTTAATTATAAATCATATGAAATTTGTGAATCTTGTTTATTAGGGAAGATGACCAAACTTCCTTTTAAAGGAAAGGGACAACATGTTAGTGAGTTACTATAATTAATACATTCAGATGTATGTGGGTCTTTGTCCATAAATGCTAGAGGTGGATACACATATTTCATTACATTCACAGATGACCATTTTACTTGATGAATCAAAAGTCTGAATCATTAAAAAAGATCAAAGAATTTAGACTAGAGGTAGAGAAACAGACTAGCAAAAATATTAAGGCACTTAAATAAGATCGAGTTAGTGAATACTTAGGCTACGAGTTTCTTGGTTACTTTAAAGAGAATGGGATTCTCACAAAATTGTCTTCTCCTACAACTCCACAACATAATGGAGTTTCTGAGAGGATAAATTGTACACTATTAGATATGGTATGTTCTATGATGAGTCATGCAGTCCTTCCTATATCCTTTTGGAACCATAATATATCTTCTAAATAGAGTTCCATCTAAATCAATTGATAAGACACCATATGAGATATGAACCATTAGAAGACCTAGATTATCACACTTAAGGATTTGGGGATGTGAAGTTTGCTATATCTGATAAGCTTCAAGCTAAATTAGATAAATGTAAATTTGTGAAGTATCCAAAAGAGAGTTTCAGTTATCAATTTTATCATCCTATTGAGCAAAAGGTGTTTGTCTCAAAACATGTTACAATCTTAGAAAGAGAATTTATTCTTAAAGAAAGTAGTGTGAGTGAGGTTGAACTTAGAGAAGTTTAAGAGCCACAAATCTACATCAAAATGGACCAAAAACCTCAAGTTGATATATAAGATGTACAACCGAGAGTTCAAGAGACACGTAGTCTGTGATGAACTAGCAGGATATGTTGTTCTCCCACTAGGTTAGATCTACATATTGAGCATGGAAAGGATAACTTATCACTCATACATGATGAGCCTACTACTTTTAAAAAAGCAATGTCAGACATTGATTCTTTAAATTAGCAAGAAGCCATGAAATTCGAAATGGAATCCGTGTACACTAACCAAGTATGGACTTTTGAATATCCATTTTGATGAAACAATCAAATAGTTTTATTTTATAAAAAATGTTGATGAACCTTGTGTTTATAAAAAGATAAGTAGGAGTGCAGTCATTTTCTTAGTTCTTTATATGGATGACATATTGCTTACTAGAAATGACATTTTAATACTTCATTATATTAAGATATGGTTATCTAAGAACTTTTTCATGAAGGATATGGGAGCAGCAACTTATATACTAGGTATAAAGATCTATCAAGATAGAATGGTTGCTTGGATTATCTGAATCCACGTACATAGATAAAATGCTAAAGAGGTTTAGAATGGAGAATTCTAAGAGCGATTCTTACCCATACTGTATGGGATTTCTCTCTCACAGAGTATGTGTCCAAAGACACAAAAGGAGAGAGATAAAATGTATTGTATTCCATATGCTTCTGCAATTGGATCAATCATGTATGTGATGCTATGTACTAGAACAAATGTTGCTTATACTTTGAGCATAACAAGCAGATATCAAGCTATATCCAGTGAGGTTCATAAGATGGCTATGAAAAACATCTTAAAGTACTTGATAAAGACTAAAGATATTTTTCTAGTCAATGGAGGAACTGAACTGAGAGTTTAGGGTCATTCGGATACTAGTTTTCAATCTAATCAAGATGATAGTAGATCATAATCAGGGTATATTTTTACTCTTTGTGGTGGTGCAGTTAGTTGGAAGATTTCCAAACAACCAACCATTGCATATTCAACAACTAAAGCTGAGTATATTGTAGTTTCTAAGGCAGCGAAGGAAGCAATTTGGATCAAGAAGTCCATCACTGAACTTGGAGTGGTTCCTAGCATTATGATTCAATAATAGTGTACTGCAACAACAATGGTGCTATTGCATAAGAAAAGGAACCTAGGTTTCATCAATAGTCTAAACATGTACTCAGGAAGTTTCACTTGATCAGGGATATAGTGGAGTAGAAAGACATAACATTGGAGGGAGTTCCCACTGAAGAGAATCTAGCAGATCCTCTTACTAAGCCATTGTATCAAAAAAGACATGATCGACATATAAATGAATATGGTATTAGATTCATAGGGGATTGGCTTTAGTGCAAGTGGGAGATTGATAGTTTATGTCGTTGCAGCCAATCAATTGGATGCAAATTAGTGTATGACATTATTTTGAGTTAATGAAAAGGTTTTATTTGTCTTTATATATTAATTTAATTAATATTTTATGTTTTAATAATAAAGAAAAATCCTTGGAATAATTACCGTGTAATTGAAATTATGATGAGATCATAATTATGAGATTCAATTTACACTTATGTGTTTTTGCTAAATGTTCCTAGTTGTAGTTTCATCAAGATTGGATATTGTTGAGAAAGTAAAACTAGCAAACATTATGTTTCTTTCTTAGGAAGAAAGTAATTTGTCTTATAAATTAAACTATAGAGATACCTAAATTAATGTGTGGGTGATTATTAGAGAATAAGTCACTGAACTGTCTCGATTATTAGAACTCCAGATGGAATATTACTTATATGTCTATGGATTATCTCATAACGATGGTTGTATAATTGATCCTTAAACTTGAGATTACCAAGATATCTAGTGTGGGAATTACTATGTTTTGATACTACTTATGCATCGTCCTAGGATAATTCCGTTGGTAGTAATTAGATACAAAATAAACCATATATAGATAGTTAAGTAAGTCAATATAGGATTCGTTACTCTAAAGTAATTAGAGAGAATATTCTACAGTTCTTGATTAGTAATGATTTATGAAATTCTCTGGCCAGAGTCAATTGATATTTGAAAAAGGAGTTTTAAAATTTCAATTATAAATCAATTACTAATAAGTAAGAATGAACATGATTGGATGAAAAGAGTAGACACTTATCCATACTTTGTCCAATTTGAATATTGAATGACGAAAGGATTAAATTATACATTATAGCCATGCATGAATAGGTTAAGTCAATCAATTTGACATTCGCTAGATGTCAATCATGATTTATGATTATGAATTATTTAATTAGTGAATTAAAGATAAGTTAAAAGAAGTTTTAATTTATCCAATTTTAATTGTGAATTAGAATTATAATTTATAATCATTGCCAATTTATTAGGAACCTAATGGGTCACATATGAAAGAGCAATTTGTGAAAGAAAAATCAATTTAATTAAGTTGGACTTAATTATAAAGTTTGAGAAACTTTGTAAATCAAATATCTCAAATATGAGATATTTGATTTTATTAAAATTAATTTAATTAGAATTAGAATTTGATATATTTGATATATTTGATTTTATTAAAATTAATTTAATTAGAATTAGAATTTGATTTTAATTATAATTAAATAGATTCAATTTTAATAAAAGACTCTTATGATTTTTTAATTTCAAGGGAAGAGCTTATTAGAAGCTAACACTGTTTGTCTTCTTTCTCTCAAATCAGTTTGAGAATTGCTCTACGGACATCATCAATGGTTGGACACCTAAATGGCTCATGATTGATCAATCGAAAAAAGTTTCAAAAATTTTTCACCAGAAAGGCAAATAAGGCATGATTTTAAATCATTTTATGTTTTATTCAAGTTTATTCAATTATCAAGATTCACTCGGATTCTATAAAATTTTTGTTTTTCACTATGCTCGTAATTTGATCATAATCAGATTCTAACAATATGCGTACCACCGCATGTGGTTTGGTCTACGTTTCAGTTGAATCATGACAACATAAAAAGGTTCAGGGAAAAGGTCTTGTCATAATTGGAAGTGTGTCGACAAGAAGGAAATTGCTATTGTTAATGTTAAACCCCATTTCCATAGCCTAACAACCATAGTCATAAACCTTGTGCTTATTACCCTGGAGGGTTATTGCCATCATTCCACAAGGTTGGTGTGCCCACACCAGTCAATCACCCGAAATATAGCTTGACTTCTTCAAAGAAATTGTAGCTCTAAGTCTCTAGTTTTCTTTGAAGTAAGAATCATCCCAATCGAAGTTTTACAGCTAAGATATACTTAAAAAGCTAAAGCGTGTTCATACCCCAATCATGCTCTCCCAATCGACCTCTCACTTACTCTAATGCAAACTTTCTGAAAATAACTCCAAAAGATACAAATTTTCATGTAAAGATAGTAAAAGATGTTAGGAATCCATTGCTTCAAGAATCATTTCATTTGGAGGTCGGATGAGGAAGTTATACCTGAACACATTTATACCATCAATCAATTTGTACCTATCTGGGCGCAATTGCCATAACTCCCTATAAAAATGTTGGATTGACTTCATTTTTATATGATTTTAAAGAAGACCTCTATATCGACAACTTTCACGAAGATTTCAAAGACAAATTCCACCTTCTGAAAGATAAAAAATGGAACAGAAAATGATGATACAAACTAAGACGATGCCAAAGGTCAAACTAAGACGATGCAGAAGGTCAAACTAAGACGATGCAGAAGGTCAAACTAAGATGAAGCAAAACTAAAACAAAACGAAGCAAAACTAAGATGAAGAAAAACTAAGACGAAGCAAACTAAGACGAAGTAAAACTAAGATGAAGCAAAACTAAGACAAAGCAAACTAAGACGAAGCAAAGCTAAGACGAAACAAAACTAAGATGATGCAGAAAGTCAAACTAAGATGATGTAGAAGGCCAAACTAAGATGATGTAGAAGGCTAAACTAAGAAGGTCAAACTAAGATTATGCAGAAGGTCAAACTAAGACGATGCATACTAAGATGATGCACCGTGCATAAGAAGATGTTTCAACTGGGTCTTCCTTACATCCCCAAAGTTCTAAATCACTTTCTACACTCTCCAGAGCATCTCCACTCATAACGAACATAACTTTCATCTTAGATGTCCAATTATTTCATGCTATATACCTTTGGAAAGATAAAAGAAAGACCTACAACTTTTCAGCAGATAACTTTGCCTAAATCAGCTCACATCAACCTAGAAATATCCCTGAAGTCAGTTAATGAAAATTTCCCCTATGTAACCTTGAGAATCATGGGCGAAACCAAAATCATAAACCATTAATATCAAAAGATTGTAATTTTACAAAGCTTTAGTGGACATTTCAAACCCCTAATACATGAATGTTTCAAAAATGTCCCAAAATATAAAAGATACGTGAACAATAAATTGCTCAAAATGCAACTAAAGCCTTGGTTTACTAGATTTGCTTAAATTATGACAACATTTCAAAAGTGGAGTGATGCCTTAGCCCTTGACTACTCAATCTCTTGCTCATCACCTACTTATAAGGAGGAAAGTAAGGGTGAGCTTAAAGCCCATGGAAAACAATTTTATAGTTTATAATAAGCAAAGACAGTTTAAAAACATTTTTCATGCAGAAATTCATAGGTGTGCAAATCATGAATGCATTAATCCAATCAACTTGTCATGAACACATAAACATATCAAATGGTTTGGGTAAGTCCGAAATATGATGCACTACACATTTCCAATAAAATGGTCCTATGTAGTCATGAATTCTTGAGGGAATCCTTGAGGAAGCTCCATGCCACTAGTGAACAGGTCGGAGAAGCCTGTACTTGGGTCAACGTGCACGTGACGATTCTTAAGGGACTACCACAAACTCACATAACATAGAGATTTCAAAATCTTGTAAGCTTGGTGCCCAAAAAGGAACATTCTCTTGAAAACTAGCTTTTCATATGCTTGTTATATCTTAAAAACCATTTTCAAAAGTATGGTATCATAATCATGTATCATTTCAAAGTTTCATTTTAAAAACAACTTTCTATAAATTATCACAAAAATCATGTATATGCATGTAGGACAATCTTGCAGCATTTAACAACATTAAATGCACATGAATGAGGTAGTTGCAAAATTAATTACTAACATTTATTTACAGAAAACTTTTATTAGCTTATCACCTAACTATAAAAGTGAAACTCACCTTGAAGTCCTTGACTATGGCTTGTTCAAATATACCTCTCCTCTTGCTCCTCTTTTCCTTCTTAATTTTCTTCAACATTGACAAAAAGTCTAAAATCATAAGAATTCAAATAGGAAAACCCAAAGAACCCCATGCATGAAATTGATCCTGGAATACTTATACCCATACCTTTCCTAAGCTCTTTGAACCATAAACCTTTCAAAACTCCAAAAGATTCAAAACACTTACCTTAAATTTTCACCAAACAATGATTTTCTTAGCTCTAATGGAAGCTCTAATCTTCCCCTTCCTTTTTCCCTTCTTGATCACTCTCAAAATCCCTCTTGGAGGTTAAGAAAAATCAAAACCTAGCTTGCTCTCCTTTCTTTCTCTAAACTCACGAAAATCTCTCCTTTCTTTCTTTAATTTTGTTTTTTTTTCCAAAAGCAAGACACCCTCTTTTCTTCTCTTTTACACTATTAATGATTGCCTAAAGTCCCTTTTGCCCTAACTTTAATGCCTTATGGTTTTTTAAACTTAAGTGACTTGCCAAAATTGGCCTCACACTCTCCTACTACTTTAATAGTTCAAAACCCTTAGCCCATGCCATATTATCTTACCCACATTAACAAGCTAATCAATTACAACATAAATAATCTAGCAAGACCTCAAATAGTCTCATCATGCTAAAAAAAATTTCAGGTGCCAACATTTCTCCCCTTCTTAAGAAAATTTCATCCTCAAAATTCTTACCTGAGTCGTTGAAAAGGTGTAAATACTTTTCCCTCATGGCCTCCGTGGGCTCCCATATGGCCTCTTCAATAGAGTGATTTCTCCATTAGACTTTGACTAGTTAAATCGTCTTGTTCCTGAGGACCTTTTCCTTGATGCCTAAGATCTCTACTGGAATCTCCTCATAACTTAGATCATCTCTTAAAAGAACCTCACTGGTCTGGATGATGTGGGATGGATCTAATATGTACCTTCTCAATATGGACACATGAAATACGTCATGTATCTGTGACAATTCTGATGGTAGCACCATCCTATAGGCTAGCGATCTAATCCTCTCTACAATCTCATATGGACCCACATATCTCCGACTCAACTTGCCCTTCTTGCCAAACCTCATAACTCCTTTCCAAGGAGATATCTTAAGAAAGACTTTCTCACTGACTTCATACTCCATCTCCTTTCGATGTGCAAAGGTATAACTCTTCATTCTATCTTGTGCTACCTTAAGCCGTTGTTTAACTAGATTAACCTTATCGACTATCGTCTGAAGTAGCTATGGCCCTATCTGTAGCACCCCTTACCATAGGGTACACACCGAGATGTCCAGAGGTTATTTCGATACATATCTTACGATAAGAGCGAGCTACGTTCAATCACTGCATTCACTTCATAAGGCATCATAAGAAATTACAATATATTTTTTTAACCAACTATTCCTCATTTCATTTCTCAAAATCGAAAGTCTACTTGAGTCTTTCAACCTTTACTACATGTACATGAACAAAACCTAATACAAAAGTACTACATAAAAGAGAAAAATATAACAAATCTATTTAAGCCATTCAAAAATCCCAACTGACTGACCTTTGAGCCATGACTTCTCTTGCCAACTCACAATCTACACAGTAGTAGAGCCCCTCAGTAGCTAAAGTCGTCTCTCGATCCTGAAAAGACAGCGTTGCAATTTTGGTGAGTTTACGAAATCAATGAGGTAACCATCGTCGATGGTTCACTCAATTCATACAACACATCAATTCATATCACAACTATTTCAAAAATTGGCATTTCACATAAGTAACACATTTTCACTTAAGCATAAGCAATTCTGCATTTCAGTCAATCAAACATACTTAACCATACGCACATGCAATGCTTATGAGACACTTTTCTAATTATTACTGTTGGACCCAGATTTTTAAGTGGAATTTAGAAATAAGAAATGAAATTAAATGAGTATTTTTGTATATGAACTTTGTTATGATGTATTGTCCTATGATAAAAAAAGAATTGATAGGTGTTGATGAATTCGAAAATTGAGTGGATTAGAAAGGGTTATGAAAGTTTAAGTGAATGAGTTGATTGACAGGGAAGTTGAAAATCAAGAAATAAAGAGAAAAAGTGTGAAAATTTAAAATATTAAGAAAGTTTGATTTTTGGGGATGAAAAGTGATAGAAAGTTTGACTTGAGAGTTGACTTTTTGATTTAGGAAAAATTTGAGAAAATAGTCTTCTTGAAACTTGTAGCTCTTGTTGAGAGCTTTCTGTCACCATAAAGTCTGATATTTTTTGATATCGTGAGTGAAAGTTATGCTCAGTCAAAGTAAGGTTATTTTACTTTGACTTTGAAAATGTGTTTAAGTGTAGTATTGTGTATGCTGTGCATTGAGGCAAATCGCCAGATTGATGTGGTCTGAATTGGAGTAAATGGTCTACATGAAGGTTGTAGCTTATATTTCCAGCTTTTTATCACCATAAATACAATTTTTCGATATCGGAGCTAGGAGTTATGATCGACTAAAATTTGGAAGTTGTTTAGGAAGAGATGATTAGGACAGAAACTGTGAGTAGATTTTTGACTCCCTAAGAGGACAAATTGATTTTTCTGTCCTTCATGGAAGTTGTAGAGCTTCCTTTGAGCTTTCTTTCGATACTAAATTTGTCAAATTTGGAGTTCAGGATCAAGAGATATGATTTTTGAAAAATTCAGATATATATATGTATTTATACATATATACATGTCTCTATTCTTATTTCTTATTATGTCCCTATTTTAATCTTTTGTTTATATCTTTTCCGTTCGACATCTGATTGACATGATTTTTGAAGCGTTAGATTCCTAAGACAATTATCTACATTCTCGAGGGATATTTGCATTTTTATGAGATTAAATTAAGGATTATTAATTTAATCAAAATGAGTTAGATAATTTTCTAAACATAGTTCAGTATTTTGCAAAATTCGGGATCTGTGAAGATCCAATTGAAGTGCTTCTTGAGGCAAACTAAAATTGAAACATGGGACTACAAATCATATGAAGAAATGAAATTTCAATTTAGCCCCTAAGACTTTCAATTTTTAAATTGAAGTTGGGATTAGTGTTCAGTTTGGGATTAGGAACACCTGAACAAATTTTGGTCATAAATTTTGCTCTAATAATCTAAATGAGGTGATTCTTGATTTGGATTAAACTAGAGAAATAGAGATACAATTGTTATGAAGACATTGAGTTTCAATTTTGTGTTTAAGAATGTCAATTTTTTGATGAAAATAATGTGCTGGAAAATGATTTAACATAAGACATGTCCGAACTATTTGGAGCATAACTTTTGGTGTAGTGCACTAAATTAAATTATTTTGGTGGCGTTATGAAATTAAGACAATGCGAAACATTTCTCTAGAAGAAAGTTTTGGCAAATTCCTTCAATTGGATAGTGAGCAAAATGTCCTAATGTTAAGTATGATTTAAGGGTAAAATTGGAAGATCATATAAGGAATTAAGAAGTTGGGCTTAAATGGAAGGGCAATTAGGTCATTTACCACTCATTAAATGACATGGCAATAAAATACAAAGGGGCTGTCATTTTTTTAAGGGGTGAAGCATAATACTTAGGTGAAAAGAACAAAAGGAAGAAAGAAAAGAAGAGAAGAAACATTCCGTGGATAGAAGAAAGGAGAAGAGAAAAGGTACATGGATTTTGATTTTTTTGGGCTTCCAAGTGGATTTTAAGTAGATTTTAGAGGGAAAAGAGGGAAGAAGGTTATAGCTCCCTTATGAGACAAGAGAAATCCAAAAATTGTGGAGAAATGAGGTAAGAGAAAATTTGGAGTTTTGAGTTTTTCTTGAATTTTTGGTTTAAAATCCTGGAAAATAGCATGGGTTTGTGGCTTATGAAGTCAATTTTGGTGAATGCTTAGTTTAATTGGTTCAATTTTGGATTTATGTGAGTTAGGGTTTAGGTCAATTTTGTGATTTAGGGATTTTAGAAATTCTTGCTTTAGATAGCTTGGAAACATGATGATTTTGGGTTTCCTATAGTTATTTTTGAGGATTATGCTAATTATGATGTTGAATTTGGATGATTTTGGTTTAGGAAATTTTAGATTTGAGGAAGGAAGAAGGATTTTGGAGAAATGATGCTTTGGACAAAGTACTAGCATGGATTTGAGGTGGGTAACATATTTAAGTTTTGAATTTTAAGTCAATTGTGTGTTTTCGAAAATTTAAGAAAGGAAAAATGGTTATAATTATTGTTTTCGAACGTTTGATTTTGGGAATGATTTACGAATTGTTAAATTTATTGTTTTTCGAATGTTTGGAAATATTATTATCCTTGTTTCGAAAATTTTCATTGAATGATGAATTGTTACGTGCATTGTTTTTGAATTATTTGGTGTATATTGTTAAAATTGTGTATGATTAAATTATTGTTTTGGAATGATTTAAGAAATGATTTACAAAATTTAGTTTATGATAAATGTTATTATTTTGGAAAGATGTAAGAAATTGCTAAAATTGTTTAAGATTAAATTTATTGATTTTGAATGAATTGTTTGATTTCATTGTGTTTGATTTATTGAGAATTTAATTATGTGTTTTCAAAAAAAATTATTGTTTCATATTTTCAAAAAATCAAGAAAGAAAGGATTTATGAATTTTATTGTTTATGATTTCTGAACAATTGTTTTCGAATGACTAAATATGTTTATGTTTTGAATTATAAGCAAAT
>JANZLD010009962.1:0-11263 GCA_026413575.1 Erythroxylum carthagenense
TTCTCATGCTTAATTCAATCATTCTCAAATTCATAATTCTCATGATTTTTCTTATTTCCATTTAATCAAAATGCCATGATACAATTTTAAGGCATGACATAATCAAAATGCCATCATACAAGGCATAATCATGCTCACAATTTAATTCTTATCAAAATGTCATACATCTTTCAATGCATAACATAACATAAACACATCACAATGCATTTTCCACATTATAGAAATTCACAATTTGGAAATTCAAGCATACATAAACAAGGCATTTTGCTCATTACACAACAACTATAAATAAATTACCCACCTTATTTTGCTTGAAAATCCAAATTCAATGGAGCCTTTCCTCTTGCTCTTGAATAGGATTTTCTTGATTTCCTAAAACAACCAATTTCTCCTTTTCAATTCCAATTCAATAAAACCCTAAAATTTCAAAAATCACAATTAATGAAATCAACATAAATCAAGCACAAATCTAACCTACCCATAGTCCAACTCCAAAACCTAGCTTAGAAACTCAAAAATCAAATGGGTTCTCTCAAATCTTCTTCTTCTAACACAACACCCATTCTCTCTCTAATCCCTTCATCCTCAACACAACCTATTTCTCTAATAAAGCAAGAAGAAGAAGA
The DNA here is from genome assembly GCA_026413575.1 of Erythroxylum carthagenense. NCBI lineage: Eukaryota > Viridiplantae > Streptophyta > Magnoliopsida > Malpighiales > Erythroxylaceae > Erythroxylum > Erythroxylum carthagenense. Next base: position 627 of record JANZLD010009962.1, read on the forward strand.
TAAACTTACCTTGACAAGATGATCCCCTTTCTTTTTCTTCTTCTTTCTTCTTCCTTCTCTCTTCTTCTTTCCCTCTTCTCTTCTTTCTCTATGACTCTCTCTCTCTTCTCTTCTCTCAATTTCGTGCTTTCCTCTCTTCTTCTTATTTCAAGACCACAATTTTCCTGCTCTTCCCTTTTTACCCTTCATTAAGCTTGTCTTTCCCATTTTGCCCTCCTTTGGTCTTTAAAACTAACATCTTATACTTCTAACTTCTTAACTAATAATCATGGAACAATTGAAGGAATTTGCTAACATTTCTTTCTAGAAAAATATTCCTCATTGTCTAAATTTTCTAATGACACCAAAATCATTCAATTTGGTTCAAAAATCTAACAGTTATGTCCCAAACATTTTTAAACTATCCTTATACTAAAACAATATTTCGTGCCAACTTCCATCCAACAATTGACTTTCTTAAAGACTGAATTAAAATTCAATTTCATCAGATAATTTGTAGCCCTATTTCTCTAGTTTAATCCAAATTAAGAATCGTCTCATTTGGATAACTAGAGAAAATGTCATGGTGAAAACACCGAAGCATGATCAATGTAACATGTTCCAACTACATTTTCCAACTTTTAACTTCCAACATTTCACATACCATAGTTCTAACTTCCAAGAAAAGTTTAGAGTCCAACAAAATCAGCCTAGAATAATTTAGAGTTTCCCTCAAATATAGAACATGACTTTTTACATACATCCGATGTACTGTACCCAGTTTTCAACTTCATGACAACCTTCGAGACCCTTAGAGATAGAATTACAATTTGATGTCTTCATAAGAAATGCAGACATATGTTTCTAGTTTAATCCAAAAAAGAATTGTCTCATTTGGATAACTAGAGAAAAAGTTATGGCTAACAAACCGAAGCACACTCAGTGAACATTTTTCAGATCACTACCAATTTTGTTTCAAAATCTTTCCTTATCACAACTCATACCTATAACAATCTTTCTACTTCTCATTTTTAATAAAATTGCATTTAACATCAATTATACCCAGAAGTTGTCAATGAATGTATGTACCATTTTTTTATGTGCAAAGATTCAATATTTATGTGCATATATGTTAACAATATGCATGAGCAAGAAAAATGCATTTCCTTAATCTCTCTTTGAGTTCACATGTACTGAAATTTCAGGTCCTAACCCTTAATATAAGTACGGGATGTTACAAGGAAGGTGCTCATTTCTATTCCCTTCGTAGTAAACAAATTATGGTTCCAAAATATTTTCACTTTGAAAAGTTAGATAGATTAGAACTGCAAGGCATGGTCGAGAGCTTAGTTGAGAAAATTCAATGAGATCAGTTCATTCAAATTCAATTCCTAATTTATGAAGAACTAACCTTAGAATTTTTTACTTCTCTTCAATACGAATCCAACAAACCTAGGGAATTATTGTTTAGGATGTGGGGACAGCCCTATAGTCTTGATTATGACACAATTTATGAAATTTTTGGTTTCCCCAAGTCTTCAGTAGTGGATTAGCATGACGGTTTCTGTGTCAGTCCCTATTGGACAAAACTAACTAGATTAGAGCGTTTCGACCTAAGAATGCACACAATAACATTATTAGGAGTCACGAACACTTGTTGATGCATAAATTCCTATGTCAAACCGTTTTTGACAAAATGGAAACCAACAAGTGTTCAATGAAGGAATTGTTTATATTGTTGTGTATGGATCATATCATCCCAATTTGCACAACCACCTACATTTTTAATGCAATTATTGCTGCTTGAAAGAAGAGGAGCAATAATTTAGGAATGGGTTACTTAGTTTTGGCCATTTCTAATTACTATAGAGTTGAGTGCAACAAACTTACAGTTTACCATCCTGAGTTCATAAACCACAATCATCTATGGCGGGCTGAAATCTTGAAGTCTCATAATATGGAACTTCGGGATATTAGTGCCAAGACACATGTCAAGGGCAGGACTAGTCAAGCAAGTTCAAATGCCTAACAACAAAAGGAAGGGGATTCAATTAGTGAGGAGTCTAAAGAGGAAGAAGATGCAGAAAAAGCAAGGCAGAAGAAGGTACTGGACACAATCTCCGCAACCACCAAGGCAATTATGGATACACTTATAGAGAACTCCAGAAGGATCAAGGAGCTGGCCCAAACCCAACGATGCCAGAGTTGGGGCATACTTCAAATTCATCATTATTTCAAGGCTCAGGGCGTTCAACTGCCACCACCAACCCCATCACCACCTCTATCACCATAAACCTTGTTCTAAACCCTATATTTCTTTTTAAATTTAGTCTTTATTTGTATTTTTATATCTTTATGTGTGTTTGTTATCAACTTCTCACATTGAGGACAATGTGTTGTTCAAGTGTCAGGAGGGTTATGTGTTTATTTGAATGTGAATTTTGCATATTATAGTTGTTAGGTTGCATTTTGTAAATTGTGTGAATGTGTCAATGGCTTAGATGAATTGAAATTGATTTAATTTTAAACATGGTCTATTAGGTTATAGAGAATTATTTACTGACAGAATTAGTGAATTGGGGTTTTTTGATTAAATATGCAGCTTAATTAGGATTTAGTGTTTAAGTGTAACCATCTAAATTGTCACATTTATTTATAATTTGAGGCCTTTAACCTAAATAGCTTTGCTAGTACTTTTTATGAAAATGAGTAACTAAAGCAAAAAGGTAGGCAATAAAAACGTACTTAAAAAGAGATTATTATTTTAAAAATAAGTAACTATTCTACTAGCCTTCGGGTTATGAATAGAGCTAGTAGCTAATTGAGAATGTAATATAGTTAAGTAATCGGATTGACATGCATCACAAATATGTGCCTTCACGTAAAAGGCTAGAATGATGTTCCAACCAAGCAAATTAATAAAAAACATGATTTAGTTGAGTAATCAGATCAACATTCATTACCAATGTTTGCGTCCACGTAAAAAGACTAAGTCCATGTTCACAAAAAGTTAATAAAAATAACAATGTGTTTTCAAATAAAACCTACTGAACTTGTAATAGTTTGACTTTTCATGAAAACGTAATTAGGCTTAGTTACAAAGTTGAACGACCAAAAAATTATTAATGAGTGTGTTCAATTGAGAAGGGTAAACAATTTAACACTCGAGTCTGAATTAAAATGTATTTAGTTCAGAGCCCCAAGACACAGATTTTACATGTTAATGATTTGAAATGACTTGAATGGTTGTGTTTTAAATTAAATTTATTTCATGAAGTTGAAGCCATTGTCTCATTACTGCATTGCATGCTGTGTGAATTTTTGTGTGTTTATTATTTTGTTTTCTTAAGGATAAGCAAATGTGTAAGTGTGGGGATGTTGATAAGGATTAAATGCATTCTGTATTAGGGTATAGTTTGATATGTGTTTATTCGTTTATTCGATTGTTTAGTATGTGTTTTTCGGTAGAATTGTGTTAGTTTGTGAATTATTTGTGTTCAAGTGTTTTTATGGGTTAGCACAAGCATTTGAGCGTAATTATTATGTTTTTGAGGCACCTTGATATGTTTTTAGTGTTTCAGGGTTAATAATGAAGAAGTTTCAAAAAGTCTTAGACCGAAACTGCCACGATCGTGACAGAAGCAAGGGAGACAACCCACGATCGTGGCCAAATTGCCATGATCGTGATAAAAGCGTCAGATTTGGCCCACAATTGTGACAGAGAGCTTACATGTGACCCCCAATCATGGCCTGCATCGGATAGACGTGTAGACACATAGAAAAGTCAATTTTGAGGGTTTTTTCAAACCTTTTCAACCAAAAAAAAAAGCGTAAGGCTGCCACAAACACATCAAGTATAAATAGAACAATAAGAATAGAGAGAGAAGAGCTTTTGCATTAGCCAACATTAAGAAATCCTAGAGAAAGTTCATTGAGAGATTGAGAAAGAGACGAAGGAAGAGAGATGTGGAGAAGAAGCCAACACAAAGTACTTCCCGAAACAGGAGGTTTCTCGATGTTACTACCTCTATCATCCATTTAAATCTAGTTTTCAGTGTATTTTAAATTTATTTATGTATAGAATTGGGATAGCTGTTGAGATAGGATTTTATAAATGTTGAGGAATGTCTAAACTCACCTTCGAGTTGTTTTTATCTTTGATTCAATAAAAATCTGATTGTTTATGTTATTTGGATTATTTGTGATTGATTTCTACAATTTTACAAATTGGTAATAGACTAAGATGGCGAACTGATGAAATATGATTAAATGCTAACAAGAGTTAGGTTATTTGATAAGAACAAGAAATCAATCAAATCAGTAATTGTGTGACAAGAGATCTTACATAGGTTTTCGGTAGTTTAGTGGAAGTTGGATAAATTGCGAATTGAGAAATTGTAATTGTCTATAATTTGATTAAGTTTATAATTTAGGGCTTTTTGTTATAACTTGAGAGAGAATAATCAACTATCGGATAGTCCCGGACAATAATCTGACATTGCATAATTATTTAGGTTAGTGTTGAAAATAGGTAAAAATTTCCCCTTTCTCTCTATTAATAGTTTCTTATGTTGATTCTTGGTGTATGCATTGTAATTTTAGTGATTTGTGATTATTTCATGGTTAATTTCTTGAGTTGAAATTCTTGATTGAATTGATTGATTGAATTGTATCAATGTTCTAGTTTAGTTGAATTGAAATTCTGCAATTAGTTTGGCCTTAGATTTTAGGATTAGATTAACCTTTCTCATGAGATTGACACCTTAAATACTATATGAACAATCTGTACACTTGTAGAATATTGAGGTTAAACATTAACACTTACTCATATCGAAAAATCGTGATTAACTTTGTTTTAAAGAATGGAAAAGATAACCTTACAAAATTCGATGTAAGATCAAATGAAGCTATCTTTCTAGGCTACAGTATCGCTCGTAAAGGAAGGATTTAAAGTTTACAATAAAAGAACAAAGAAGATAGAAGAATCAATACATGTAGTATTTGATGAAGCACTACCCTCGACAACAGGAGTTGATTCAGATGATGAAGAGCATCCCTTGGCTCCTAAAAATACAACGTAGACTCAAACTACACCTATAGTACCTCTCAGCAGGAGCCTATACAACGAAGAACATCAAGAGAATGGAGTGGTCTTGATATACATCAATATATTTTCGGAGACCCCTCTGAAAGTCTAAGAATTAGGTCATCCTTTAAGAACAACTTAACCAAAGACCATTAAAGAGGCTCTTGCTAATGAAAATTAGGTTTTATCTATAAAATACAAACTGAATCAGTTTGACAAAAACAAATTTTGGAATCTAGTACCTCGTCTACAAAACAAGTCAATCATTGGAACTCGTTGGGTGTTTAAAAAAAACATGGCAAAATGGTAAGGTGGCAAGAAACAAAGCTAGATTCGTAGCTTAAGGTTATAATCAACAAGAAGGTATTGATTTTGATGAAACTTATATGCCTATTGCTAAATTAGAATTGATTAGAATTTTGCTTACTTTTGTATGTTATAGAAACTTCAAATTATTCCAAATGGATGTCAAAATTGCCTTCTTAAATGGATATATTATCAAAGAAATGTTTTTTAAGCAACCTCCAGGCTTTGAAGATGGAAAACATCCTGATTACGTGATGAAGTTAACTAAAGCTCTGTATGGTCTAAAGTAGGCTCCTGGGGCATGATAGGAGAGGGTAAGTAATTTTCTACCTAAGAATAACTTTGAAAAAGGAAAGATAGATAAAAGCTTATTTATTAAGAAAAAGGATAATGATTTACTCTTATTTGTATGAATGGTACTTCGAACTTGGAACGAGCTTGAAGAAATTAACGATACTTCTTTATCTTTTGAGTTGTGCAAATATATGTTGATGACATAACATTTGGTGCTACTAATCAATTTTTTGTGAAAAATTCTCAACATTAATGCAAGGGGAGTTTGAAATGAGCATGAAAGGAGAATTATCTTTCTTTAACGGATTACAAATAAGGAAAATAGAAAAAGGGATCTTCACTAGCTGAGACAAATACACAAAGGAACTCATTAAGAAATACCATTTTAAGAATGTCAAATCGATGGGTACTTCTATGTATACTGGAACTAAACTTAATAAGGATAAAGAAGGCAAGGCTACAAATGGGACAAAGTATAGAGAAATGATTGGGTCACTACTATATCTTACAAGCTCAAGATTAAAAATTATGCTTAATGTGTGTGTTTGTGCACACTTTCAATCAAGTCACCTTCAAACAGTCAAGAGGATTTTTCGATATCTTTATAAAACTATAGATTTTGGATTATAGTATCTAAAAATTAATTCATTTAACATAGTTGGCTATTGTGATGTAGATTGTGCATGTGATAAAATCAATAAAAAAGTACAAATGGTCACTGTTAATTTTTGGAGAATGTCTAGTTTCTTGGTCTTGCAAGAAACAAAATTGCAAAATGCTTTCAAAAACTAAAGAAGAATATATAGAAATTGTCTGTTGTTGTGCTCAAATCTTATGGATGAAGCATCAACTCTATTATTTTTCTCTGAACTTTAATCATATTCCTATATTATGTAATAATACTAGTGCAATAAATATTTCGAAATATCATGTGCATCATTATAGGACTAAGCATATAAATCAAGCATCATTTTCTTAGAAATCACGTTTTGGAAGGAACTATTGATCTTTTACATGTTAATACTGAAAATCAAGTAGACGATATATTTACTAAGTCACTCTCTAAAGATAGATTTTGCATGTTAAGAAAAGAGCTTGGTATGTGCAAACTATCTGATATTATTTATGTATTAATTTTCTTTACTAGTTCTCTTTGCAGACATTAGCAGGCTCCTTTTAATCTTATTCTTTAGAAGCCTCCTCTTATTTTAGTTGCCTCCTCTTAGTTTAGTAGGCTCCTTCTAGTTTATAAGACCCCTCTTAGTTTAAAGGCCTCTTATTAGTTTAGTAGGCTCCCTTTATTTTAAAAGCCCCTCTTATTTTAGAAGGTTCATTTTAGTTTAATAAGGTAGAATACACATGTCTTGAAAAGGTAGTTCTTTTTCAGTGTCGTTTTAGCTTTTAAAACATGCACACATTGCCTGACAACTTTCAATACGTGACTGACAGAAGATACACAGATGATCACACTTACTTTTTTAGCTTGTACGACTACTAATCCTCATACAAAATTAACATTCTAGAATCATTAAAAAAACTTCTTTCTTCTACTCATCTTTGTCTTTCTCATAAATGCCGCTCCCTACTCTCTTCACCTTAAGTCTCTACTTGCTCTTAAATCTCCTAAACCTCATCAAGTTTACTAATAATGACATAAACAAAATTAAAGGGGCAGATGAAAACCTTGACTTCCTTTAGCTATGGTGAAAATCTTCGTCATAAACAAACTTTGGTTTTTAAGTGTTCTTCTATGTCACCAATAGTAGGATCGTTAAACACTCCTGCTGAACTTCTTTCTATTTTCTCTAAGCCTCATGTTTCAAAAACACCCATTTAAGAGACTTTAGAGGAAAGAAAAGGCAGATTTTGGCTATGCTATCCGTAGAATCGTACTTTGATTCATACTCCAAGCAAAGACAACAATTTGTCTCTGAGTCCAGTGAAGAAGAAAAAGAAGAAGAGAAAGCGAAAGAAGAAAAGGAAGAAGAATAAAAAGAAGAAGAAAAGTCTTCGAGTGAGGGGGAGCAGGAAAGAAAAGTAAGGTTCCACTCTCCTCCATTCTCACTATACACTCTTACTCCTCCTATCCTCTCTTCCAAAACTTCCACACCACCTTCTGCTACTTTTCAACCCAGTTCTAAGGATAAGAAAGTTCCTAAAGTGTACTGGATTGTAAATGATGATGGCTTAGATGAAGAACCGACTCTGTTAATAAAAAGATCACAGACTATAGCAAGTATTACAAAACAAGCTGAAAGAATTGATGAATAAGAAGAAACTCTTGATGCTGAAAAGAAAGAAGAACAATAAACTCGAAAGAGAAAAAGAGAAGAAATAAGAAAAGGTAAAGTGCCTATGGTAGAAGAAAAGATTAAGGATCCGATTGTTAGTGATGGGCTAGTTTTTGAAGAAGGCCTGTTTGAAGAAATATTGAAGGCAAAACTGTTGGCCCTCAAAATTTTTTTCTTGATGAATAAGCATAACTTAAAATTAATTATAAGGTTTTGATGGATTAAAATTTTTTTAGAGTAAATTAACATGTCAATGTTAGTAGGATTTTATTACACGGGTTAGTTAAATTAAAGTGTTAAGAGTGTATAGCCTAAAGGGCATTTTAGGTAAGTCACTTAAGGATAAGGACTATAAGGCATGAGGGAAGGGGCAAAGTGGACATTTTATGCTCATTAAGGGTAAAAGTGGTAGAAGAAATGTTGTCTTGATCTTAGAGAAGGAAGAAAACATGAGTGAGAAGAAGAGAGAATAGAAAAGAATGAAAAAGAAAGAGAGGAGAGAAAAGAAGAGAAAACAAAGCTACGGTTGATCTTTCTTAGCTTTCTTGAGAGATTTTGAAGTTGTTCAATAAGAGAAAAAGGTAGAGGAAGAAAAGAGCTTTCTTTTGATCCAAGAAACTCATTATTTGGTGAAGAATCAAGGTAAGTCATTTTGAATCTTTTGGATTTTTGGAAAGGTTTTAATTCTTGAAGCTTAGGGAATGCATGAGTTTAAGTATTCTAGAATCAATTTTAGTGAATGTGCTTTATGGGTCTCCAATTAGTAACCCTATTGAATGGGCAATTTTGCCATTGATGAAGGAAATCAAGAAATGCAAAAGGAGTAAGAGGAGAGGCATCTTTGAGCAATTATTAAGCAAGGAAATTCAAGTTGGGTTACATTTTTATAATTAAGTAATAAGCTATAAATGTTCCTTTCAAGAAATGGAAATAAATTATTTTCAACTACTTTATTCATGAGCACTTATTGCTTTTTAAATGCTTTAAGAACATGCTATATGTTTGTATATGAAGTGTGTTATTGATTTACAAAATGAACGATGGAAATGGTTTTGGAAACAATATGAAAATAATTTTTGAAAAGATATTATGGTTATGAATAAAGTTTTAAAAATGTGCCATTTTGGGCAATATGTTTACAAGATGTGAAATGCATGATTATGTGGGTTTATGGTGGTCCCCTAAGTTATGTCAAGTGCACTTTGACTAAAGGCTTCTCCTACCTGCCCGCTAGTGAAATGAAGCTCCTTCACAGACTCTCCTAAATTCACGGCTACGCAAGACCATTAAGTGGGATTGTGATAGTACGTTATATTCACAACTACATAGGACCATTATTTAGAAATGTGTAGTACGTTCTATTTTGAAGCCACCCAAACTATTTTGATGTGCTTATGTGTTGACAAGTTTATTGAATGCAGGATTTGGGTTACTTATAAATTGTTTGATAAATTGAGAATTGGGAAATATCTGCTTCATGATTCAATGTGAGTTTTTCAATGGTTTTCGCTTGTTACTAATTATAAAACTGTTACGCTCAATATTCTCACTTGTTATGGTGATCCCATTATTAGATATGTACTCACAATAACAATTTAACTTAACCTTTTGAACTTCTATATATGTCTCTATCATTCATCTCGTCTTCCAATAATTGAGTCTAAAAAAATTTAATCTATCAAAACCTCATAATAAATTTTAAATCATACTTATTCATCAAGAAAAAAAAATTTGGGGCCAACATTTCTCCCCCTATTAAAAGAATTTCTTCCTCAAATTTCTTACCTGACTGATCTAAAGGCAGGGGTATGTTTCCTCATATTAGAAATAATGCCACCTCAAATTCAAGAATCCAATCATGTAGTTGGATGACATGTTAATTTACGCTAAAAAATTTAATCTATCAAAACCTCATAATTAATTTTAAATCATGCTTATTCATCAAGAAAAAATTTTGGGGGCTAACAAAAATGTTCAAAATTGAAGAAACAAAAGAAAGGAGAATCTTCAACACCTGTTAAGCTATTTCAATAAATGGAGGTTTTAAAAGCCTATAATTGAATGTTGGGCTTGCTTTAATTAATGGTTAATTAGAAGCCCAAATGTACATTTAGAAATGGGCTAAAATTTGGTTTAATGTAATTGATTAGATTAATTATATTAAAACAAAGTTTTTAAAGAAAGGAGTAGCATTTTCGGTTTTATTTGGGTTGAATGTACAGCTGCACATTTAACATTCAAATGCTAAATAAAAATGGTTTTTATTAAGGTTTATCATCACTAAATGGAGTTATGAACCTACAATTAAATGGTTTAATGGTTATCTTTTAATGTTAGCATGTAACGTATTAGCATTCATTGGATTAAAGAAGAAAGATGTACGCCTTATTATAGCCATCCGCACAACAAAAGGTAAAATTACCGTTTTGCCTTTATGTTGGTTTTTCCGTCTAGATCTCCCGTTTTAGTTTAAATGGTGATTAACACACAAGATCTCATCTTGGTGTTAAGATATAATGGATAGCTAGTTGTAACATCCCGTTACAGATGTGAGGGCATATCGGTAATTTGGATGGCTTGAGCAGTGAGTGCATTCATAATAGTTTGCACGTATAGTGAGTCTGCATCAGTGATATGAGTTAATTGCACATGCATATTCAGTGTCATGCATTCATGATTAT
>JANZLD010010043.1:0-11260 GCA_026413575.1 Erythroxylum carthagenense
ATGCAATACTCTCCTAACACTTCAATTTAATCTCTTATGTCACACAACCTCATTAACATTAACATGTTAATTAATTTTCAACACACATAAGTCTATCAAGACCTTAAAAATTAATCTAATCATGCTTAATCAAATAAAAAATTCAGGGGCCAACACCAACCCTGCAACTCGCCTTCGATCAGATAGACTCATCGGTTGGACCTCACCTCCACCTGGGTGGTTAAATTAAACACTGATGGCGCCTATAAGCAATCCATGTCCTCCGCCTCTACCGGTGGACTACTACGGGGTAGCGTAGGCAACTGATTGGGAGGTTTCACGCACAACCTCGGATGGTACTCAACATTGACTGCAGAGCTCTGGGGAGTTTATTCTGGACTTACTCTCGCTTGGGATCTAGGTTATCGTTGGATAGAGCTTGAAGTCGATTTTGCAGTGGTGCTCAAGATCTTTTCCTCCATCGACATTCGTTCTCGGGCGCTCAACCCATAGTCAGGGGCATTCACGAGCTATTTGCTTGCAATTGGACTGTTGTTCATCGGCATATCTACCGAAAGGGCAACAGATGTGCCGACTGACTCGTGACTTTTACAACACATTTTGATGTAGGCGTCCATTATTTACCTACTACACTCATTGGGTGCATTTACTCCTCCTAGAGGATATGTCCGGGATGTAATTTCCGAGACTTCCATTGTAATTTGCTTCGTTGTATTTCCCTTTATATAAAAAAAGAATATATACAAAAATATGCCAATCTTACTCTAGTGTAGATACCACCTAAAAAATGGACAAGGGCTTTTATACTTCTAAAAAAAATCCCGTATAGTTCTTAAGTTTTTTTTTATCAAGAGGTTCTGTGCTTGCATGTGTTTGCTATTTACTACTGTGAAGCTCTTGTTGGTCACTAATGATAAAATGCTATAACTTTTAGAAAGCAACTTCTTTCTCTAGTTGAAAGAGGGCTACTAAGATCGCTATTTACTTGATGCAATACTATAATCAGTTAGAGATGTTAAAGCTAATTAATTCTCATGAGTTTTTAGTTTTATAGTAAGTTAAAATAAATATTCTAGCAGATTTGGTGCCGCTAGGCTTAGTCAAGTAGTTAAGAGTTTATAGTCTAGAAACTTTCTTTTTCTTTTAGTTACCATTTCTTTGTATTGCCTATTAAAAGAGGCTTTAACTCATTCTCATTATTATGATCAGTAGAGTCGATTCCTCCCAATATTTTCTTTCTTGCTATGCTAAAGTCCAACAAAATTGGTATCAGAGCCTTGTTCCTTCTGAACTAGGCTATATTTTGTGTCTGCTTCTCATCAATTTTGAATGCAAGGATGGTTGCCAATACGAGTGTTGTTGACAACGTCTCTCAGCCATAGATCCCATTGTTCAAGGGGCGATTCTTACGAATTCTAGAGCATCAAAATGAAAAACCTATTTAAATCTTAAGATCTCTAGGCCTACATCAAGTTAGGGTATAAGGAAACCACAGGCAATGAGACCTGTAATAAGGAACATCAGAAGCGAGATGCAAAATCACTTTTTTTTCATCTAACAAACAGTGGACGAGTCAATCTTTCCAGGATAGCTACAACTATCGCGGCTAAGCAAGCATGGACAACTCTCAAAATTGAATATCAGGGCTTGTCCAAAGTAATTACGGTCAAGTTGCTGTCATTTAGATGCGAGTTTGAAACATCCTTCATGAAGGGTAATGAATATGTTGAAGATCTCTTGGCAAGAGTCTCCTCGGTAGTAAGCCAAATAAGGTCCTATTGATACCAAAATTTAGATAAGATAGTGATTGCCAAGGTTTTGAGATGCTTGTAAACTAAGTTTGATCACGTAGTAGCAGCAATTGAAGAATTAAAGGTCCTGTCTCAATTTTCGTTTGATGAGTTGATGGGGTCTCTTCAGGCTCATGAAGCAAGAATTAATAGATATAGTGTAAAGGAGGAAGAAAGAGCCTTCTAGACTAAGGGGGAGCTTGAGTCCTCAATGCAGTGAACACGAGGTAGAGGCTACGGAAGCTATCGAGGAAGATGTCGTGGTAGAAACAGCATGCTTAAATGTTCATACCGTAAAAAATATGGACACACAGACGATTTTTGTTGGTCTAAACCAAAAGAAGCAAAATACGTTGAGGAAGATGAAGACGACAACTTCCTGTTCATGACTTTCACTGCAGCAAAGGAGGAAGAGAATGAGATTTGGTACATAGATAGCAAATGCTCTCACCATATGACCTGAGATCAATCAAAGTTTAAAGAGTTGGATGAGACTATCAAGTCATAAGTGTAACTTGGAGATAACAAACAGTTAAGAATTAAAGGTCGAGGAATTGCTAAAATCTCTGTAGGTAAGCAAAAAAAGTTTATTAAAAATGTTCATTATGCTCCTTGTTTGGCACAAAATCTGTTAAACATGGGTTAATTGATTGAGTCTGGTTAGTAGTTTTTGATAATTGAAAATGCATGGTGAAAAACAAAACCACTGGCAAAGTACTTACTTTTGCTAACATGTCCTCCAACAGAATGTTTGCACGTAATTTTTCTAAGGAAATAGAAACAACACTGTTGAACAAAGCTCTTGTGGAAAGCTAGTTGTGGCATCAATGTTATGGCGAACTAAACATCAAGGGACTACAGTTATTGAAAAATAAACAAAAGGTGAGTGATTTGCCCACTATCATGCCTCTAGAGAAGATTTGTAAAGGATGCATAGTAGGGAAGCAAGCAAAACAAGCATTTCTAGTAGGAAAATCATAGAGGGATGAATATGTTCTTGAGCTCGTTCATGTTGACTTGTGTGGTCCCATGAGAATAAAGTCATTGGTTGGAAGAAAATACTTCATGTTGTTCACAGACGATTACAATAGGATAGGTTGGGTGTATTTTCTTAAGTATAAGTCAAAACCTTTGAGCACTTCAAAAAATTCAAAGCACTTATAGAGAAGCAAAGTGAACGAAACATCAAGGTACTCTGTACAGATCATCATGGTAAGTTTCATTATAAGGAATTTTATGATTTGTAATGAGAAGGGAATTAAGAGAGAACTCATGACTCCATATACCCCTAAGCAAAACGAAGTAGCTGACTGCAAGAATCGTACTATTGTCCAGATGAGAGCCATGCTAAAGCAAAAGGGATGCCAAATTCTTTTTGCATCGAAGGGGTTGCTATAGCGGTTCACATCCTCCACATCTCACCTGCTAAAGCCATTTAGGACCAAACATCATATGAAGTATGGCAGGGCTACAAACCTTCGATGAGCCATTTATGAGTGTTTGGGTGTATTTGTTACGTCTTATTAACAGGTGTAAGGCATTAATTAGATAAAAAGTCTCAAAAGCATATATTTATTAGCTACTACAATTAGTCACAAGCATGTCGACTATACTAGCCTAGAAGTGGAAAAATAATTACCAATCGGAACGTAGTGTTTGATGAACAAGCTTACTGGAATTTGGGTGCAAAAAATAACGAGCAAAAGGCACAAATGAAGGTCGAGAATGAAGATTCTCCTATAGTAGTGAATGAAGAAATTCCAGCAAGCACTCCCACATACTCCCTGCGGTCTTCACCAGTAACTAGTAATAATGAATCGAATCGAATGGAGTTGACTCAGCTACGTAGAAGTGAGTGTGACAATTCTTGGATGTCGATTTGAAATTAAAGGAGAGATTCCATCAGCCCTGAAAGTGTCACCCAACGATGATCATTTTGCTTTATTTACTAGTGATCCTATTGATTTACAAGAGGCCATGCAGGATGAAGTTTAGAAAAGAGCAATGGAAAAAGAGATAACTATAATCCAACGTAACAAAATTTAGGAGCTTACTGATTTACCCAGAAATAAACATACAATTGGATTAAAGTAGATCTTCAAAATCAAATATCATACGGATGAGAGTAAGGTTTTGAAACCCGGACCGGACATTGAATCGGAGGCCTTACTGGTCACTGGTTTGATTGGTTCGACCGGTTCAACCACTAGTTGAATTGATGTGATGTCATAATTATGCAATAATTATATTTAATTATATATAATATTAGTAATATTAAAAAATAGAAAAATATATCAAATAATAAAAATATTTAAAATTAAAAAATAATAAAAAATTTATTGAACCAGTGGTCGAACCGGACAAATTCAACTGGTCAATTGACCGGTTTTTACCGGTTCGCACTGGTTCAATTAGGTACCAGTTTTTAGTAGTCAACCTGACTGGATAACCAACCGGTCACCTGTAGAACCGGTCCAACCGGTCGGTCTGGTCCAATTTTCAAAACAATGGACGGGAGCGTTCAAAAGTACAAAGCTAGGCTGATGGTCAGAGGATATGCTTAACAATAGGGAGTTGACTATGAAGAAACTTTCAGACTAGTGGCTCATTTTGAAATAGTGTGAATAATTTTAGCAGTTATAGTGCAAAAACAAAGGAAGGTGCATCAGTTCAATGTTAAATCTACTTTTTTAAATGAAGAATTAAAAGAAGAGGTTTGTGTAAGTCAACCACCAGGATTTGGAAGCATAACAGAAGGTGAGAAGGTTTTCCGACTGCAAAAGGCTCTTTATGGGCTTAAGTAAGCACCAAGTGCTTGGTATAGTAATGGTTGGACCACAAACTTTTCTTAGAAGAATAAAACTATTAAATGAGAAATTTTTGGCGATTAGTCATGAGTAAAAAACGAGTGATGAAAATTCTTGAATTAGAAATAATAGATAAGATTAAAGCAGTAAATAAGAAAGTGTGGATAGATTTATGTTTTGCTTTGGTGTTTTTGGTAGATGAGAGGTTATGTAATGAGAAAAATTAAGGTAAAAGTTAGAAGTAAAATGAAAGCAAAAATGAAGTTGAATATGTGTAGTAAGTTGATGAAGGATATGTATATGTGTGTAGTGTATGTTCTGTTATTGATGTTCATGATTAATCATGGATTATAATTTCTTTATGGATGATATTGAGTTGAGAATGAGAAGTAAATGAAGTAGAAAAAGTGATCTTGGTATAAGTTGTATTAAGGAAAGTTTTTGAAACAAAATGGGTAGTTGATCTAGAAAATGTTCACTGAGTTTGTTTTAGTCTTTTAGCCATAACTTTTTCTCTAGTTATCCAAACGAGATGATTATTGATTTGCATTAAATCAGAGATCTATAACTACATTTCTTATGAAGACATTGAATTTAAATTTTGTCTTTGAGAATCTCAAAATTTGTCATGAAATTGAGAACTGGGTGTAGTATATTGGTGGATGAATGTAAAATTCATGTTCTGAATTCGATGGAAATTTTGGATTAATTTAGGCTGAATTAGAGAAAGGTGTCTTCTAGAAAGTTGTAGTCTTTCTTTTAGCTTTCCAACGATATGAAGTATGTAATTTTTGGACATCTGGGTCGAAAGTTATGGTCCTTAGAAGGGGAGATGCTTAGGAGTATAAAGTGGTATTGTTTGTAAAGACGTCTCATCTGTGATGATGTCATATCTTCTATGATGACATCATATCGTCTATAAAATTGTATCGTCTATGATGACGTCATTCGTCTTAAGAGTTGCATCGTCTTAAGTTGACTTTGCTTCGTCTTAAGAGTTGTATCATCTTAAGTTGACTCTGCTTCGTCTTAAGAGTTGCATCATCTTAAGTTGGCTTTGCCTCGTCTTAATTTGACTTTGTTTCGGTTGCTTTTTGCTTCGTCTGTTCTTTGCTTTGTCTACTTTTTGCTTCGTCTGCTTTTTACTTCGTTTGCTCTTTGCTTCATCTGCTCTTCGCTTCGTCTGTTTTTTGCTTCGTCTGCTCTTTGCTTCTTGCTTCATCTACTCTTTGCTTCGTCTACTTTTTTTTTTGTCTGCTCTTTACTTCATCTTCTTTTTGCTTTGTCTGCTTTTTGCTTCGTTTACTTTTTGCTTCGTCTATTTTTCTCAATTAGTCTCACCCTTCGTCTTAGGTTGACTTTCTGCTTCGTCTTACGTTGACTAGAACATCTTCTAATCCGAATTTCACACTCTAGATGATATAATCTATCTTCTAGGTTTTTATAAAAGTTTTAGATCTCAAAGTCTTCTATCAAACTATCTTAAGATGATCTTAATCAAACATTTGTAGAGAGAGTTATGCTATTTGTCCCGCGATAGGTTCAATATGATTGAGGGCAAAATTATATTTGATTCTTTCGGCCATAACTTTGTTATCCGACCTCCAAATGAAGTGATTCTTAAATCAATAGCTTCTTATCACATTTTTCTGTCCCTCTATAAAATTTGATAGCTTTTTGTTGGAATTAAAAAAAGATGGAATGAATCAAAGTAAGAGTATCGGTTGGAAGAGTATGAATGGGATATCTTACTGAACATACTTGGGTATGTTGATGACGTATTCATCGGTATAGCTTCGAATAAGATGATCCTTGTTTCAAGATAAACTAGAGACATAGAGCTACAAATGGTATGAAGAAATCAAAATCTAATTCAATCTCTAAGACTTTCAATTTCTTGGAGGAATTTAAATATAGTGTACTATTTCAATATAAGAACAGTCCGAAAATATTTGGGGTAATACTTTTAGAGTTCTAAACTGAATGGATTGATTTTGGTTTCATTACAAACTTAAGACAATGGGGAACATTTTTCTAGAAGAAAGTGTTATGTCAGAATGTTCAAGGGTACTTTTGGCAAGACATTTAAGCATAAAAGACATAAGGCATAAATGGAAGGAAAAATGGGACATTTCTTAATCATTAAGGGTATAATTAGAAGAAGAAGTGTTGTCTTAAATTTTAAGAAGAGAGAAGAACGAAAATTGAAGAGAAAAAGAGATAGTGTCATAAATAAGAGAGAGAAATACAAAGAGAAGAAGAGAAGGACAGAAAGAAGAGAAAACATTTTAATTGTGCTAGTATTCAAGAGAGATTTTGAGGTTGTTCAAGAAGGGAAACAAGTAGAGGAAGAGAAGAGCTTCCCTTTGAACTAAGGATCCCTTCATTTGGTGAAGAATGAAGGTAAGATCTTTTTAAAACTTTTAGATTTTTGGAAGGATTTTAGTTCATGGAGTTTAGAAAATGCTTGAGTTTAAATATTCTAGAACTAATTTTAGTGATTATGTTTTAGGGATTTTCAATTGAAAACCCTATTGAGTGAGATTTTTGTTATTGTACAAAGGGATCAAAAGAGGCAATAGGAACAAGAGAAGAGGCATTTTTGAGCAACTCTATAAGCAAGGAAATCAAGGTGAGTACATATTTGTAATAGAGTAAATAAGCCACTAAAAGTTTTCTTTGAATCAAGAAAGTTGAATGATTTCAATTGCATCATAAGTGTTGCATTTATTACTTTTTGAATGAATTGTGAAATTGTTATATGCTTGCTACATTAATTGTGTTGATGATTGATGAAAAGACTCTGAAAAGGATTTCTCTTTGAAAATATACATGTTTATGAAATCATGTTTTCGAGAATAGTTTCCAAAATATATCAAGTATATGAAAAGCAAGTTTTCAAAAATTGCCATTTTGGACAACAAGTTTACAAGTTACAAAATATGTGTTAAGTGAGTTTGTGGTAGTAACTCAAGAATGTCACGTGCACGTTGACCAAGTTATAGGCTTCTCCCACCTGCCCGTTAGTGGCACGGAGCTCCTTCATGAACTCCCTCAAGTTTACAACTATACAGGACCATTATGTGGAAATGTGTAGTGCGTCATGTTTATGGATCTACCTAAACCATTCTGATGTGCTTATGTGCTTATGTTATGTTAACAAGTTTGATACATTCATGTTTTATAACTTGTAGATTTTGGCTGAAAGCTTAAGAAACATGTGTTTTATGAACTCAATAAATATTTTCTATGACAAGTAAAATGGTTTCAAGGTTTTGCTTATTTTTTCGTTATAAATTGTTACCCATGAGCTGTCAAGCTCACCCCCTTTCTATCCCATATTCAGGTGATAGCTAAGAGATCAAGTGATCAAGAGCCCAAGGAAATTTCTTCAAATTTTCTATTTTGTATTTTGTAATAAGCCAATGGTGTAGCTTTTGATATGTAAATAAAGTTTTTTTCAAACTTTTTTGCTTTAGTCATGAAATGATAGATTGAAGTAGTTTCGGTTTTGTATGTTCATATTGACTTCCTTGTAAAATGGTTAAGGAGACTTCATTGGAATAAGCTCACGTCTTATAGTTGCAAGAGTTGGGTTCCGGAATTGGTGCCTAACAGTAAGATCGATGACTTCTTTCAAAAGAATGGCTATGAGAGGAGCTTGCATGAACCCCTTTATGTGAAAAAACAAGGCATGATTGATTTTGTGATTATAAGCCTTTATATTGATGATATGATCTACACTAGTTCATAGCTTTTACTTAAGTTTTAAGAATCTATAAGAAAGAAGTTTGATATGATCGACTTGGGAGAGCTAAGATATTTTCTGGCAATCGAGGTCATTCAAAAGGATGATGGAGTATTTATATCACAAAGGAAGTATGTGGAAGACACTTTGAAGAAGTTCCACAAGGTTGGTTGCAAGGTTGCTGCAAACTTGCAACGCTGATGAACATTAATGAAAAACTCACATCAGATAATGACACGGGGTTGACAGATGCAAAGATATATCAAAGCTTGATTAGGAGACTGATCTATGCCACCCATTCATGTCTAGATATGGCTTCTGCAGTTGGTGTTTTATCTTGATGTATGCATAAACCAACAAAATATCATTTTGGACCAACAAAACAAGTACTATGATACTTAGTTGGAACTAGAAATGGTGGTATATGGTTTCGCAGGACAAAGGATTTTAATTTGAAATACGATGCAGTATGTTGTGGAGAATTATTGGTGATTTAGGGCAAATGGAGATCGAAGCTACTATGCTAGTACAAACTCAGGCCTATCAAAGCCCGCAGTGAGAAGTAAAGCAACCTTAGGGCCCACAACAATAAAGCACAATAGTAACATATTCCACAACCCTCATTCATTATTTTCTTACTCAACATTCCTGCAAAAATAGTAAATATTTTTCCCCATAATTAGTTTGTTACGAGTTTGTTATAGCCCTATGTAAAGTTAGTATTAGTTCGTTACGAGTTTGTTATAGCCATATGTAAAGTTAGTACCTCATGTACATATATACCTCATAGACAATCAAAATGAAGATAAGAAATTCATTATTTCTTCATCATCTGTCCCATTACTTCAAATGTTACATGGTATCAAAGCAAATCTGATCCCACACAAACCCTAATATCCAAAATCAAACCAAATACACAAAAATGAAATAAACCTTAGAAGATTCGAGCCAAAACAATACTCTAGCTTTGGATCTCAAAAAGGAAAGCGAAATAGAAGCATACTTAATCACCACCACCGACACTCTAGAATGTCTTATGGTCACCACGCCACTTAATGAAAACAACTATCTAGCATGGAGCAGATCTATAATCATAGCCCTAAAATCTAAGAACAAATTAGGGTTTGTTAATGGCAAAATCAAGAAGCCTAACGACAACATTGCTCAAGCTAGATGATGGGTGATGGTAGATGACCTGGTGATAGCATGGTTGTTGAATTCGCTAAATAAGGAAATAGCAAACTCTTTCTTGGTAGTCACGACAGCCCAGGATCTTTGGGAGGAGTTAAAAGTACAGTACGAAGAAAGCAATGGTCCTCATTTATACCATATGGCATAAGAAATTAGCAATTTATGCCAAGGTAACAACTCCGTCATGACTTATTTTACAAAATTAAAGAGTCTATGGAATGACATTGATTTCTTAATACCATACAAAATCTGTTCTTGTTAAGCTACAGAATACAATCTGTGTTGTGAATAGTAATAGGTTGATGCAATTTTTACTTGGATTAAGGGAAGAATATGCAAATGTGGTTAGTCAGATAACGTTGTTAGATCCCCTACCTTAAGTGAAAAGAGCATATTTAATGGTTTTGACAATTGAAAAACAGAAAACGGTTAATATAAATCAAAATAATCTGAACCAAATGTCCGTAATTTTGTTTACTAATCCTGCAAATAGTAAGAAACTAGTAAAGAGGCAAGAAAATAGTAAGAAGTTGAGTCTGTGGAAAGAAGAGAAGTTTTGTGATCACTGTGGATATGAAGGATACGTGTTTCCTCCTACATAGCATGCCAGATTGGTACAAAGAATTACAAAGGAAAAAGGGTAAAGGAAATTATGCAAGGAATGCTATGGATAGTCCAATCAATGATGCAAAGGACAACGTACAAGGTGATGTGAAACAGAATAGTCTAGAGGTGGATATGATCAACTTGGCCAAACAAGTTCAGGAATTAATGTTGATGGTTAAGCGTAAACAAGGTACAACAATGAATCATGTGGACTTCAATGCTTTTGCCAATAAACACATTAACGTTAGTGAGCATAAATATGATGACGATTCGTGGATTGTAGACTCAGGCGCCTCGCCGCATATGAGCCCAAATATGTCCATGTTTACAAACTATGTCAAACTGAGCACACCAAACCCAGTGACTTTACCGGATGGCTCCATAAACATGACGGAACCCTTGGAAAAAGTTGCTCTCACTCCAACCTTGGCATTCAATGATGTGCTACATATTCCCTCATTTTGTTTTCTATAATTTGCTTTTAGTAAATAAAATTTTCACACAAAATAAAATTGCCACCATATTCATTGATAATCATGTATTTTTTCAGGACTTGTTTGATGATTATGTCGTAGCAAAGTGCGAAGCAACGGGCGGTGTTTACAAACTATCCAACGAGCATTTACTTCCTCCAAAAAGTCTAAAAGGTCCATTTTTACAGTTTTACATGAACAATTTCGTTAGTAATCATGTATCATATGACTTCACATTATGGCACAATCGCTTCGGACACGTATCTACGAACAAATTATCTTAATCACCAAATAGGTTTGTTAAAATTCCTAGGAATTACATGTGTGAATTATGCCCATTAGCCAGACAAGAAAGAAAACCCTTCCCTCACCATAAAATTATTACTATCACCCCTTTTGAATTATTACACATCAATCTTTGTGTAGCGCTCCCTTATCGTGGAGTACGCACCGGGACGCCCGTGGGTCATTCCGACACATATCTCACAGCAAGGCAGCACTACTAACGAAAATATTCACTAAATACTCGCATGGCATCAGTACAATAAAATCCATAATATGAAAATCACTGAATTTAAAAACCGTACTGCTTTTCTCATTTCATAACATCAATCAAAAATATAGACAAGTCTATCAGTCCCCTAC
>JANZLD010010062.1:0-11259 GCA_026413575.1 Erythroxylum carthagenense
GTTAGATAGCCCTGAATAGACTTAAAATAAATTGTTATATTGAGAGTCATGTTTTTACATTTAGTGGTTGGTTGGATCCAGGTCTTTTTTTTTTGGAAATTCTAAAAGCTTGTAATAGGCAGCAGAAGAAAAAGGGGGAACACAGTTGCAATATTTCCTTGGACAGAAGTAGTGACTCTAACTTCCATGAATAAACTGTATTAAGCTAGGCATAATTGGACAAAGTTATCTTCAGGAAAATTGTAGGTCGTCCTTTTAACTTTCCAACAGTATGTCACATGAAATATTTGGACTTCAGATGAAAGATATATGGTCTTTACACGATAACATAACTGGTGCTGGCAGAGGTTGCAACACTATCCCTAACAAAAAATGTGTTCTGATTTCAATGATTAAACTATATTGATATAGGCATAATCAAACAAAATTGTCTTCATAAAATTATAGCTTATCCTCTTAGCTTTCCAATGGTATAAATTTTATAATTTTTGAATATCATAATTGAGAGATATGATATTTTACAAGTTTGAGTGTCACGTATAGAGTGCATGAGGGCGACCGATAGAACTCACCAAATAGGGTAAAAGACGGGTTTTTAAGTTTCTCATTACAATTTGGAGCTACCAGCCTTCTTCTCATATGATCTTCACCTGATCCTCTCATAATGTAGCCTTATAATAAATATCGAGACCTAGACCCAACATTTTTAGTATCAAAGCCTATAGTTTTTAAGGATTCCTAGGCTTAGAATATGTTGTGATATGAATTATTATGATGTGTGATTGATTGTTTGCATTATTGAATTAATTGATTGCATTGAGTGACATACATATCATACATATATGTAGGGAATAAGATTAAAATGAAATGTAAGCTAAATGTTAATGTTTAAATTGAAGGAGTAAGATGTCACCTCGTAGAAGAACACAAGGAATTTTGCAAGGATCTAATGCACCTGACTCTCCACCAAAGTTGGAGGGCACTGATGAGTCTAGAGCCCCAAGAAATGCTAAGGCTTTTATAAGGAATGGTAGTGAGCCTTTCGATCACAAATGCATGATTCACCTCTTTTTCAAGAGCAAGTGCCTACTCCCTTATATCCTAGACTATTCCAAGCCTTTTTTTAGGCTTTTGTCTAGGCCATGGGCCAGATGCCACAAACTTCTACCCTAGCCCTAGCTAAGAAAGGAAAGTAATTTGTTAAGCTTAGGAAGTATGGGGTAGTGGATTTTTATGAAACAATTGATCCAGAAGAAGTTAAAATATGGTTAAGGAAGACAGAAAGGATATTGGAACAAATAAACTATGAGGATAACGAAAAGGTTGAATATGCTGTAAGCTTGCTACAGGGAGATGCCTTACATTGGTGGGAAGGTGTACTAGGAAGTTGGATAAAACTACCAGTGTTGACATAGAAGAACTTCCTATCTACTTATAGGAAGAAATATTTGTCTGAGGTATATATCTAGTAGAAGCAAAGGGAGTTTCTACATCTCACCTAGAAGGAGATGACAATGAGCGAATATGAGAGTAAATTTACACAATTATCCTGATATGTAGCTAAAATGATGATGAGTGAAGCAGCTAAGTGCCATAGGTTTGAAGTGGGATTGCATTTAGCCATCAGAGAAAAAGTGGTGGCACAAAATTTTTGTGACTTTCAACAGGTAGTAGAAGTTGCGTTAAAGGTTAAGAATATAATATAAAGAAGTAAATAGAAAGAGAAAAGGAAGAGAGCAGTTCAGGAGGGAAGGTAGTGCTCCTACATCAGAGAGTAATGCCAGGGCTTTTCCTGTACAGTCTGAGGATAGGAGCAGTGATGCAAGCAAGTCCAAACATATGAGAACTATCTCTCATCAAGCCTCAATGGTTAGAGGTACTAGAAGGGGAGAGGGGGATAAGCCATCCATTCTCAAATGCCACCATTGCAGAAAATTCCATAAGAGTGAGTGCTATAAGCTGAGTGGAGCTTGTTTTAACTAGGAGAAAAAAAAGGGCACATAGCTAGAGAGTGCCCGCAATATGCAAGATAGAAGGAACTCAAATGTAAGCTCCAAAAAGGCCCGAGACTGTGGGAGTTAAGACTACAAATGAAGTGACAAGTTCTACTGCAAACAAGAAAGTGAATCCTTCAGGAAGATAGAGAGGGCAAGCACCAACTAGGGTGTTTCCAATGACAAGGGAGGACACAGAAGCAACTCCAGAGGCTGTGACTGGTTGGTTATTATTATTTTAAGTGATCTAGGGGCTACTCATTCATTTATTTCGTCAAGTAGGATTATGCATGGTATAAGTTTGAGCCCATTAGATATTCTTTTGATGGTTAGTACCCTAATTGGTCAATATATTATTATTAGTCAAGTTTATAGAGATCATGAAATATACATTGGTGGAAAAAAATTAGTGGCAGATTTAATGCCATTAAAGATGGGGAATTAGACATTAGGCATGGATACATTAGAAAAATATAATGCCAATTTAGATTGCAAATAGAAGACAATAGAGTTTGAGTTAGACAAGGGCAGAAAGGTGGTGTTTGTGGGACATAGGAAAGTAAGCTCACCTAGGATTATTTCAGCTCTAATAGTAAAGAAAACGATGAGGAAAGGTTGTGAAGCATTCTTGGCATATGTGTTAGACAAGAAGGTAGATGGAGGAAGGTTAGAAGATATTCCTATCATCATGGAATTTTCATATGCCTTTCTCAAGAAATTATCAGGACTACCACCACCTAGAGAAATGAAGTTTTCCATTGAGAGCTTCTTCCAGGTACTGCACTAATATCAATTCCATCTTAAAGAATGGCTCTGACAGAATTAAAGGAGTTTAAAGAGAAATTAGAAGAGATATTGGAGAAAGGTTATATTAGGCCTAGCTCTTCACCTTAAGGATCTACAGTTCTTTTTGCAAAGAAGAAAGATGGATCCTTGACAATGTGTGTGGGCTACAGAAATCACAATCGTCTCACCATCAAGAATAGAAATCCCCTCCCATTCATAGATGATTTGTTTGATATTGTAAGGGGAAAAAGTCTTCTCCAAGATAGACTTAAGATCTGGTTACCACCAATTGAGAATAAAGAAGTATGATGTGTCAAAGATTGCCTTTAGAATATGATATGGGCATTTTGAGTTATTAGTTATGCCCTTTAGATTAACGAATGTCCCTGCAACCTTCATAGACTTAATGAATAGAGTCTTCAAGCCTTTCTTAGACCAATTTATCATAGTTTTTATTGATGATATATTGGTTTATTCCAAGAGTGACAAGGAGCATGAAGAACATTGAAGGATTGCCTTAGAGACAATGAGGAAGAAAGAGATATATGTCAAATTTAATAAATGTGAATTTTGGCTAAGGGAAATAGTATTTTTTGGAAATGCAATTTTAGAAAAAGGAGTACACGTGGATCCAAGAAAAATAGAAGTTGTAGTTAAATGGGAAGCACCCAAGAATATAGCAGAAGTGAGGAGTTTCTTATTATTACAGAAGATTTGTAGAAGGCTTTTTCATGAGTAGCCACACTCACCAAATTAACAAGGAAGAGTCAAAAGTTTGTGAGGATAGAAGAATGTCAGAAGAGCTTTGAGGAATTGAAGAATAGGCTCACAACTGCACCAATTCTAATCTTGCCTTCTGGTAGTGATGGATATATAGTATATAGTGATGCCTCAAGGGAGGGATTGAGATGTGTGTTGCTACAAAGAGATAAAGTGATTGCCTATGCTTCCAAACAATTAAAACCCTATGAGATGAATTATCCCACACATGACTTGGAGCTGGTTGCCATAATTTTTGCATTGAAAATATGGAAACCTTACTTATATAGAGCTACCACCAAGGTATTTACAGACCATAAGACTTTTAAATATTTGATGAATCAAAAAGAGTTAAATCTAAGGCAAAGAAAGTGGTTAGAACTACTGAAGGATTATGACTTGATTATAGACTACCACACAGGGAGAGCTAATGTAGTAGAAAATGTATTAAGTAGAAAATCTACTATGACACATATGGAGACAATATATCTTCCTTTGTTAAAGGAATTAGCCAAGCTTAAGGTGACATTGAAGCAAGTCAAATCTGATGGTATATTGGCTAATTTTAGAATAAGGCTAGTGTTGAATGAGAAGATTAAGGAATTGCAGGAGCAAGATGAGTACTTGAGCAAGCTCAGAGAAGAAATTAAAAATGGCAAGCCCTCTTAAATAGAGATAAGAAAAGATGGATTGATGGTGGTAGGCAACATATTATGTATTACAGACATGTAAGAGTTGAAGGATGAAATTCTTGATGAGACACACAATGCTCCATATGCAATGCACCCAGGGAGTAAAAGAATGTGTAGAGATTTAAAAGAGCACTTCTAGTGGAGAGGAATGAAGAAATATGTTGCAGAGTATGCTAGAAAATGCTTAATGTGCCAGTAAGTTAAAGCAGAACATCAAGCACCTACTGACAAGCTTAAATCTTTGTCTATTCCTCAATGGAAATGGGAGAATATTACAGTGAATTTCTTGATAGGATTGCTAAGGACCAGTAAGAAGCATGACACAATATGGATGATTATCGATAGGCTAACCAACTCAGCACATTTCTTGCCAATTAAAAAAATAGATTCTTTGAATACCTTGTCCAAGAAATACATAGATGAATTAATCAGACTTCATGGGATTCCAAGTTCTACAGTCTCAGTAGAGATCCCAGATTCACCTCCAAATTATGGGAAAGCTTACAAAAGGCTTTAGGAACTAAGTTGCATTTTAGCACAGCTTTCCATCCATAGACTGATGGCCAATTAGAGAGGACAATACAAATATTGGAGGCAATGTTAAGAGCTTATGTTACGAATTTCAAAGGCTCATGAGATGATCATCTACCTTTAATTGAGTTTGCTTATAGTAATTCCTACCACTCAAGAATTCAAATGGCACCTTATGAAGCATTGTATGGTAGGAGGTGCAAAACTCCTATTTGTTAGGATGAGGAAGGTAAAAGGGGACTTTGAGGACCTAAGTTGGTACAAGCTATAGTTGACAAGATTAAATTGGTGAAACAGAGACTCAGGATAGCTTAAGTCAGGATGAAAAGCTATATGGACGTGCATAGAATGGAGATGGAATATGAAGTTGGAGATAAAGTATTTCTTAGAGCCTCTCCACATAAAGGAGTCTTAAGATTTGGTAAAAAAGACAAGCTCAGTCCAAGATACATAGGCCCTTATGGGATTATTGAGAAAATTGGGCCTCTAGCTTATGAAGAACAACCAGTAGAGATTCTAGATTCAAAGAAAAAGGTCTTGAAAAACAATACTGTGAAGCTAGTTAAAGTCTTATGGAAGAACCATGCAAGAGAGGAGGCAACATGCGAGCCTTTGGAAGCCATAAAGGAGAAGTATCCATACTTAATTGTAGACTCAGGTAAGAATTTTGAGGACTAAATTCTTTAAAGGGAAGATAATTATTGGACTCTAAATTTTTCTTAGAATTTAGTCCATTAGTTTTGCAAACATGAATAGAAATTAGAATTATTAAATAGAAATGTTAGAATTAAGTTGGGGTGTAATAGACATAAGAGAATAAAGGAACAAGTAGGCATTACATTAAATGTGGAAAGGTAAACTTGGAAGGATAAAAATTGATCTTAAATAAATGAGAAAAGAAACAAGAAAGAGGAAGTTATGAGTGCGTGAAGTATACTGGAGAAGCTAGGAAGGAAAAAAACGTAGAAAGAAAAGGGAGAAAGAAGAAGAAGGAAGAGGATTCAACTGAGCTTTAGGTAACCTTTTTCTTTTCTTCTTGCTTTGGTAGAAAAAAGAAGTAGAGAAAATGAGTTTCTTGTGCTGGAAATAAAGGGAGAAAGAAGAGGATTGAGAAACCCATTTTTGAATTTCATGGATTTTCAATTAGATCTTAGTTATTCTAGCCTAGATAAACCATGGGTAGACTAAGTCTAAGCTCAATTTTTTATTATTAAAGCTTTATGGATTTTCTATTTGTATATTCGTTTAAATGAAAATTTGTTTGCTTGAAGGAAACTAAAAAAATTGAATGCAAGAGTAAGAGGAAAGGGAAACTTGAGTTTGGATTTACAGGACAATCCCAAACAAGCAATTAGGTGCGTAATATGTTTACAGTTATTGTGGATAATGGGCTAATTTCTGTCTTGCTTGTGTGTTTAATTGCTTGACTTGAATTATTATGATTGTTGGAAAATGCTCTATGATTTATTTATCATGTTATGCCTTGAAAGATGTTACGACATTTTGTATTAATGAAAAGAGAAAAAAGCACAAAAAGCATGAAAGTATGAACATGTGATAAAATAAATTGAGCATCAAAATTTGCTTGTGTTTGGGCAAGAGAGATACCATTTTGTTTGTCACGTGCAGGTTGACATAAACCCTTCTCCCAGCTGCCCGCTTGTGGCACATGGGCTCCTAAAAAATAGACTCATTTAGTTTATGATGTAAACTTTGGTTTCTTTATTTCGATCCATAAGACTCTCCAACCATTATGTTTGTGCATTTCGTTTTGATTTGTCGAGCATGATACATAATTGAGTGTAATTTTTTGATGGTTAAATATATATGATATGCTTTATGTGATAACATCCTTAACTATGAGCCTTTGAGTTAGAACTGTAGATAATTTAATTGCTAGATATTATATATATATATATATATATATATATGGTTATAAACGTATTAGCCACTAAGTTTCGCAACTCAACCGATTATTTTTTCACTACTCAAGTGTAGAACAAGAAGATAATTGATCATTGTGTGTGTGTGTATATATATATATGCTTGATTGTGTGGCTAGTTATCAATGGTTATAAACGTATTAGTTACTGAGTTTTGCAGCTCAACCCATTATTTTTTCACTGCTCAAGTGTAGAATAAGAAGATAATTGATCATTGCAAAGCTTTAGCAAACTCCACGATAGCTACCTTTTGTAAATAAGTTAGTTCAACTATATTTTTGGGTAGCTTTATAAGCAAATCAAACATAGGCATTCATTTATATTTTGTATTATACTATTGACGTGGCTTTTGATATGTAATTAAAGCTATGTACAAACTTTGTTTTGATTAAGTAATGAGATTAAGAGTTGAAGAAGTTCCTTTTCTACATGGTCAGAACTATCTTCTTCGTTGGGTTATTAATTGTTAGTGGGAATGGAATAGTATGTTGTTCGATGGCCCTGGATAGACTTAAAATAAATTATTATGGTAAGAGTCATGTTTGTAAATTTAGTGGTTGGTTGGATACGTGTCTTTTCTTTTTGGAAATTGTAAAAGCTCATATTAGGCAAAAGAAGAAAAAGGGGAAACATAGTTGCAGTACTACCTTGGACATAAGTCATGACTCTAACTTCCATGAATAAACTATATTAAGCTAGGCAGAATTGGACAAAGTTGTCTTTAAGAAAATTGTAGTTCGTCCTTCTAACTTTCCAACAGTATATCACATAAAATTTTGAATTTCAGATGAAAGAGATATGGTCTTTACACGATAACGTCACTGATGCTAGCAGAGGCTACAATGCTATCCCTGACAGAAATTGTGTCCTGATTGTAGCTTATTCTCTTAGCTTTCCAATAGTATAAAGTTTGTAATTATTGGACATCAAAATTGAGAGATATGATATTTTAGAAGTTTGAGTGTCACATTTGGAGTGCACGAGGCTGACCGATGAAACTCACCAAATTGGGTAAAACATGGGTTTTTAAGTTTCTCATTACAATTTGGAGCTTCCAGCCTTCTTCTCACTTGATCTTCACCTGATCCTCTTATAATGTAGCCTTGTAATAAGTATCGAGACCTGGGCCCAACATTATCCAAAGGTGAAGATTAGCCAAGTTTTTAGTCAATTCACTTATGATTCGACCAATATGCACCCATGGTCTAGTCCATTCATCATGGTCCATCATTTAAGCACCATTACGTCCCTAGTCCCACTAAAAACATCTTAGGCAAGTCTAACTTGCCTTAGCCATTAAGCTAATCAACGCCCCCATAACTCAAATCATACTGGATCTTTACTTGGTTAAGTTACCTTGGTTCCTTTGACATGCCTAATCCATGCTAGACATTGGCCAAGACTCACCGATGCTAGCAAAAAGGGTCCTGTAATGTTAAGAGGCTAACATCTGTTATCTAAGAACTTAATGGTTCACATTCACCAAGGATCCATCTATAATTAAAAGATTAGCTTCTCACTAACAAGTCCAAGTCGTGGATTTAACAAAGGTTGGAGGGCTTTGACCATAACACTCATGTTTGGCCACAAATCAGCATCATATTACAAACATAAGGCAGCAAGAGCAACTATTTGTAACAAAAGATGAATGGAGGATTGTTTAGAGAAAGGTCTAACGCCATCAAAAAGCCCAAATGTTTACTTGTGCAAAAGTTCTTGAGGTTTCCTCCCATCTAGGAGTTATTGCAACAATCACAGGGCACATGCACGCCTTTACAGGTTTAAACATCTCTTAGCTGAATGTAATTGAAAACTTGATAGTCAATGCAGGTGATGGTGGATGGAGTTGGATATAAGTAATCATCTACCAACTTTATCAATACAGGAAGTGTCATTTGGATTATTAGTATAGAACATAGAAAATTATAGCGAATACCTTTGCAACTGCCTTAGGTGGATATTCTCCTTGTAGTCTTGCATCGACACATTGCCTTGTTGTACAGCAAAAAATACAGAATAGGCAAAAGAACAAAGGAATAGAGGCTAAACAATCTTCTGTATTATTAGGTAAATTGCTATCAAATAAAACATGAAATATTCCCATATAAATATAGGCTTACAAAACCAATTATTAAAAAACTAAACTACTACCATTTAACTTAAACAATGTAACTAATCACTAATAACTCCAACTAGGACTCTAACTAATAACTCTAACTAGGACTCTAACAATAACTCTGATCTAAGAATAGCTCTCAATCTGTAGAAATCTTCACATTTTAAAGCTTTAATAAACATATTGGCAACTTGATCTTTAGATGTCATGTGCTTCAATTGAATCTCTTTGTTCCCAAATGCATTCTCTCATATGTTTACTTCTATCAAGAAAGACTGGATTCTTTCCCAAAGCAATAGTAGACTTATTATCAACAAAAATATCTGTAGCTCCATCTTGTTCAAAATTTAGCTCTTTTTTAGTGAATCATTTTACAACAAATCGAGCTTTGTACTCCTCTACTTCTCCTTTTGAATTTTTCTTCACTTTATAAATCCACTTTACTGCTACAGGTTGCTTCCCTTTTGGAAGATCTATCAATTGCCAAGTATCATTCTTTTTAATTGCTTTCATCTCTTCATTCATAACAAATCTCCATCTTTCGTCTTTGATAGCTTCTTCAAACGCTATTGGTTTTGTATCTACTAACAACAAAAATAGAGTATAATCATCAATTTCTTCTGTTACTTCATATATTTATTCTAAATTTCGCATACGAGGTGGCCTCTTAAAGGAGCTTTGTGAAGAAATAATCATTTGAGTTGCTTGAACTTCACGTGGAGGAGTTTGCGAAGTAACATCAGTAACAATTTGATTATGGGACTTATCTGCATCAAAAAATTTATCAAACAAAGGAAGAAATTCATAATTTTCATCCTGTGGTACATTCCACTCCCATGAGCCTTCTTCATCAAACTCAACATCTCTATTAATAATTGTTTTTCCATTCTGAAGATCGCAAAATTTATGCCCTTTTGAATTTTCAGCATAGCCAACAAATATGAACTTCTGACTCTTATCATCTAACTTGCTTCTTATTTCATCAGGAACATGCACATAGCCAACACTTCCAAATACTCTTAAGTGAGAAATACTTGGCCTCCTTCCAATCCATGCTTCTTGTGGAGTCATTTGCATTAGAATATTTATGGGACTACGACTATTTAAATACATAGCAAATGCTACTGCTTCAGCCCTTGTTTGGCATCCTCTTACTCTTCAGCATACTACAAGCCATGTAAAGAATAGTTCTATTTTTATGCTCCACAACTCTATTTTGCTGAGGTGATCTAGGAATCGTCAAAGAATGTTGAATACCAAGATACTCATATAATTGATTAAATTTATTTGACATGAATTCACCTCCTCAATCAGTTTGAATTGCTTTAATTAGATAACCATTTTTATTCTTAACTCGAGCTTTAAATTTCTTAAACACTTCATGTAACATCCCATTCTCATACTAAGGGATAGAACCCTAGATTTCTGTAATAGAGAAAATAGCAATGAGAGATTAGAAAAATGTATTTCATTCTCATGCATAATGTTAGCATACACACATGTGAACTTGGTTATTACACACATTACAATTAACTATACATGCATTCATTAACATTTTTCAGGTATAATTGAATTATAAATGTGATTATATTGAAAATTGTGGTTTATTTGTGCTAAAAAATTGATTTGGAGAGTATATTTATTGACTTAAAATTGTTGGTGAAATATATGAAATTTCCAAAATTAAGGATATTTCTGGACTAAAAAAATGACATGTGGCAAGTCAATTGATAAATGGAAATAGAAATAAGAGTCAAATGATGTTGAAGATTTTTATAGATGACTTTAGAATTCGTGAGAAAATGTCATTGAAAAATTAGAGACAATTGGAGTAAAATTTGGAGTTGATTGAACTAGTTAAATGAGAACCTAGTTTAAAGCCCTAAGAATTGGACAAATGGGCAAATGACAAGTGTCAATTGCCAAGATAAGTCTTAAAGCCATGTTTCTTTTAAACTTGAAAGGCCACATTACTGTTTGTTCTTGTCTTAAAATATCTTCTTCGTGGCTTTCTTCTTGAAACTTCTTCTTCTTCGCGGATTTCTCACCAAAGTTACACCTTGCTTTCAACTATCTTTTACTACTCCCATTTTGTTGTCTCTTTCTTTTGCTACAAGAAAATCTAACCTAATCCACCTTCAAGATGATGTACATGGGTTGCATGAGAAATTAGGGCTTTATGATGTTTTGAAGAATTTGGAGTTTTAGCAAGTAAGCATCATGTTAAATCCTTATAAGTGGTTAATATACGAGAAAAATATGGTGATTACTTGACATTACATGATCATGAGAAAAATGGTCATTTTCATGTACATCGTGGATATATGGATGTCTTATTTGTGTGATTTGATGATCAATATGTCTTAAGATGGTGTTGAAATGATTTTTGAGTTTGAAAGATCAATGAAAATGTGTATGAAAAGAGTGCAGAAAATTCA
>JANZLD010010072.1:0-11258 GCA_026413575.1 Erythroxylum carthagenense
AGACTCACTTGAGCGTCGGAGGGGCTAATCGGGAAACAACCCCCGACGTGCCTTCTTTGTTTTGCAGGAACCTTCAAGTCGAAACTGATCAACCTCATGGATCCAAACGGCAACGTATAGCCTCGTCAGAATCAGGCTGAACCAACACCAAAAATCATGTTTTCATGTAAGGCTGAGTATACTAGACTGTCCTGTGGATCTCACCGTCTAATTCCAAAACATTACACGGGCTTAGCACATCAGTATCCACTGACCATAAATTCTCCTACTTCTCTTCGTACTAATGTATGACCAAAGACACAACAGTGTTTCTAGCCCGTGAATCTTCCTGACTTCTTTGTATCTAAGGCACTTTCTTCGACACAATTGTGATAAAAAGCATGTCTTCCTACAAAAATTTCTTCGCTGCACCAAACACACT
Organism: Erythroxylum carthagenense; assembly: GCA_026413575.1. Taxonomy (NCBI): domain Eukaryota; kingdom Viridiplantae; phylum Streptophyta; class Magnoliopsida; order Malpighiales; family Erythroxylaceae; genus Erythroxylum; species Erythroxylum carthagenense. The sequence continues at coordinate 422 of JANZLD010010072.1, forward strand.
CGTGTTTTCACTTTTTAACTGTGATTTCTGGAAAAGACATGTCCTAAACCATTTCTATATCGAAACTGTAAAATTACATACTGATCCATACACAATACATATTGTTGTATTGTTAACAAAGTGTTAAGAAATTAACAGTAAAAGAAATTTAAAAAAAACACATAATTAACGAGGTTCGGAAACGATATGTTTACTGCATCCTCGAGAGTGAGGCAGCTACCTATCCTATTATTCAATATGTACAAAGTAGGGTACATCAAATTTTTATATAAAACCCTAAAATTACTACACAATTACAACAAGACATGTCACTACATCATCACATCACCGCACATTATTGTACGGACAACTCCTAAAACTGTCAATCATGTACCATACCGCGGGAACATTGTCCCTGCACCCCGCACCCTATCTTGTCGTACCCATGGCCGGTCGAGCATCTGCCTTTTTTCTAAAAAATAAGATATTTTGTTTAATTTTATGGTGTCTTATTATGTCTTATAAATTTTAGTCATTTATTTATGCGAGTCTCGTGTTTATTTATGCAAGATTCACTCGAGACCCACATAAATAAATGGCTGAAATTTATAAAACAAAATAAGACATTATAAAATTAGACAGAAAATCTGAACTCCTATCCTAATAAGTAAACCACATACACAACACAAAGTCACGACGACTCTTCATATTCATATTCTAAATGCAATAAAGTACAAACATTATTTGCTACTTTTTACCAGGCTGTTGAAAGAGATAAATCACAAGATTTCATAGCTTCATTACAATAGGAAAGGGCTGTTCTATACAAGAAAGCCAATTATGCTTTTAAGGATGGTAGGAATGGCTACTAAGTATAGATTGGCCGCGAAGCTATTTCCTTCAAGGATATTAAGGAGAGTAAAACCTCGGAACAAGGAGAAGAGGTGTTTTCTTTCGAATAACGATTGAAGAGACCTCACTCATGTCCAAGTTTTGTGCAGTTGTCCCATTTGGTAGGTCCCAATCAAACCAGCATAGAAGGTTAGCCAGCACGTACTCTACTTCCGCCACCGCAAAATGTATACCAGGGCAAATTCTTCTCCCACCACCAAATGGCATCAACTGGCTATGTTGTCCTTTAAAATCCACTGAAGTTTCGGTAAATCTCTCAGGTATAAACTCTTCAGGCCTGTCCCATAACTTGGGGTCTCTCTGAATTGCCCATGTATTAATCACCACCCTTGTTTCGGAAGGAATATCGAAGCCCCCCACTTTGGTACTGGCAGATGTTGCTCGCAGATTATTGGCTGGAGCGTGTAACCTTATGGACTCTTTCACAATACATTTTAGGTAGACCATCTGATTGATATCAGAATTGCACACCTGGGATTTCTCTCCCACAGTTGCTCTTATCTCTTCCTGAGCTTTCTTCATTATATGTGGATTCTTGACAAGCTCTGCCATAGCCCATTCCATTGTTGTTGCTGTGTTATCAGTTCCTCCAACAAACATGTCCTGAAATTTTAGGAGAAAAATGGTTAGATTGGTTCAGAAAGAAATGGAATCGAATGTCCGAACAACTAGGAAGTGAAAGACCATTAGAATAGCTTTTAGGTTGTCACGAGTGAGATCTATGTCAAGTGTGCCACTCTTTTTAAGAGTGAGTAAAATATCTACGAGGTCTTGTTTCTCTGATTTGTCATTTTTGAGATCCAAGACCTGATGTTCTTCAATGACTTGATCGAGAAACTCATTTAATGTTTTGAAAGTTCCATTTAAACTTGAAACAAGGCCGGTTAGAGTATCCATCCATCCCAACAACGGAAGCATGTCTTGAAAGGAGAAAACTTGCAGAAAATCTGTAACTTTCTTTGTCAATTCCCTGAGGTTCTTTTCCCTGACTTCTTTTTCATAAACTCTGCCAAGGGCAGTTCTGGATATCATGTTGTTTGAAACCATGAGAAGCATTTCGCTAAGATTGATCGTAGCAGTTCCATTCTGGCACGAAATACGGATCTTCTCCACCAAATTTGCTACTTCTTCTTTCCTGACAAACTCAAATGCTTGAACTCGTTTCTGGCTCAGAAGTTCAAGAACACAAATTTTCTTCACTTGTCTCCAATACTCGCCGTAGGGACAGAACGCCACATCACTGCATTTGTAGAATAGAACTTCAGACGCTCTTATTCTAGGTCTGCTTGAGAATGCAAGATCATGAGTCTTCGTAATCTCTTCCACAGCTTCTGCAGATGAGACGATGAGAGTTGGTGCCTTTCCAAAGTGGAGGAGCATTAGAGGGCCATACTTTTCGGAGAGTGATCGGAAAGAACGATGGGGCAGTGTTCCTAGCTGGTGAAGATTTCCGATGATCGGTAGCTTTGGGGGTGATGGAGGTAAGTTTAGGTTGTTCTTTTTGGTTAGATCAAGTAAATACATGAAAGAGAAAAGGACTAAAAGAGCAAAAATGGAGGACGAGAGCAAAAAAGTTATGCTCATGTTTGCCCACATTGTTGCGTCGAAGTTTGTGAAGTAATTTTACATCAAACTTAAGAAGATAGAAGTGTCCTATCCCTATATCTATAGTGCGGCTGGTCGGCAACGAAGTGATCCTACCATGCCAATTATTGAACATTTTGTCAGTCATTACTAGAAGACATTTTTATCTATAAAAAGGATGAAAAAATATACAATAAGTAGAAACAGAAAGACATTAGGTGAGAAAAAGAAAAGAAAGATAATATTTTGTTTATTTTTGTGGATCTATTTTTTTTTCTCCTTATAATTTTTCAATTTTTTAATAATAAAATTCTTTTATCATTGTTTATAATTTTATCCTAATTTAGGAGTTTTTCATGTAAAAGCTGTCTATTTATTACTACTCTTTCATTTATATTTAACTGTAAGCTTATTCTAATCTGATCGATTTTTACAACAAGTGATATCAGAACGACATGAGAAAATTACGACGAATTTTTTGGTATAATTCGTTCGGAGTTTGAATGAGTACAATGAAAGTTAATGACCAGTAACCACAAAAGGTGATAATTATTTATGCATTTATTTTTGCATTAAACTGTGTAATTACTATAATTCAAGTATAAAGTACTATTCACGTGTATGATATTATTCATATATACGCATATGGTAATATTTACATATACGGAACTATTCATATGTACAATTACTATTCATACATACAGTTATTATTTACGTAAAATAGTTGGAGCTAAAATTCTATTTGTGATAAAAATAATTGCAGCAAATTTTGATATTGAAAAGTTCAATGAGAGTAATTTCTCATTGTGAAAGTTGAAGATGAAGGCTATTTTGAGAAAAGATAGTTGTTTAGTAGCCTTCAGCAAAAGGCCGACAACATTCACAGATGATAATAAGCGGAATGAGATTGACGGAAATGTTATTGCAAATCTTCATCTGGCACTAGCAGATAAGGTTTTGTCAAGCATAGAGGAGAAGAAGACAACAAAAGAGATTTGAGATCATCTCATAAAATTGTACGAGGCCAAATCACTCCACAATTAAAAAAAATTTAAGAGGAAACTATACACTTTACGCATGGCAAAATTCACTTAGATGACGAAGCACTTAAATACTTTAAATACTCTATTTTTGAACTCACATCATTAGGGCACACAATAGAGATAAGTAAACGTGCAAAACTTTTACTCCAAAGTCTATCAGATTCGTATGATCAACTCGTCATCAATTTAACAAACAATACAAACGCTCTAGTTTTCAACAATATTGCAACTGCTATTTTGGAAGAAAAGAGTCAGCGCAAAAATAAGAATGACAGGCTAGCAAATTCGCAACAAGTGGAGACCTTGACAATGACGAGAGGAAGATCAATCGAACCTGACCCAAGTGGGAGTCATAGTCATGGTAGATCAAAATCTAGGAGTAAGAAGAATTTCAAGTGCTACAATTGTGGCAAGGAAGGGTACCTAAAGAAGAATTGTTGGAATATGAATAAGAAAGATTCTATTCCTCAAGAAAATGCGGCAAATACTTCAGATGATGGAGGTGCAATGGTCTATGAAGCGAGAACGACTACTGAAGGTAAGAGAAGATTTGTTGATGTATGACTTCTCGATTCAACAACTACTTTTCATATGATCTCTTGAAGAGAATGATTCCATTAGTATGAATTTGTCTATAGGAAATCTGTGTACAGCTGTAATGTTCAAGCTCTGAAGATTGTTAGTATAGGCACCATCAAGTTAATGATATATGATGGGACAACTCAGACTATTGAAAAAGTGTGCCATATGGAGGGCTTGAAGAAGAATTTGTTATCTGTAAGACAACTGGATGATCTCGGTTTCAGATTTAAGATTCAAAACAAGATCATGAAAGTGATTAAAGGAGCGCATTTAAGAAAGCAAAGAAGATTATTGTAAATTTGTATCTGATGAAGGGAGTAATTTTGAAAGAAAGAGAGATATCCGTTGCGATGACTAGTCCAAATGACAAATTTGCAATGACATGGCACAAAAGCTTGGACATATGTTAGAATAAGGAATGAAGATACTTGCGAAGAAGAATCTTCTTCCAGGTCTCACAAAGGTATCATTACTCTTCTGTGAGCATTACATTATGAGTAAGTAGCATCGATTGAAATTTAACACATCAAAGTTCAGAAGCAAAGAAATTATAGAATTGATTCACTCTGATGTATGAAAAGCACCAGTTACATCCCTAGAAGGAGAAAATTAATTTCTTTGTATCATTCATTGATGATTATTCAAGATTTTATCATCAGAGATGTTATTTTCTTGGAAGATAATGATCAAGAGCAAACAGAAGATGTTAGCAATTTAAAAGAGAATTAGGAGACTACAACAATACATTTGGAAAAGGAATTTAATCAAAATGATTCTTCTGAAGCTGCACCAAAGTAGAGGAGCAAGAACCAGTCAAAGTTGATGTTTCAGATACTCGGAGATCAACTTACACAAAAAGAGCACCGAGATGGTACTCAGATTATATTATGGAGAGCAATATTGTATACTATCTTTTAATTGAGGACGAAGCGCCATCAACTCTTCAAGAAGTAATGAATAGTTCAGATGCATCTCAGTGAATAGTTCAAATGCATCTCAGTGGATGGCAGCAATGTAGGAAGAAATTAAAGCTCTTCATAAGAATAAGATATAAGGGTTGGTGTCACTACCATATGGAAGAAAGCTTATTGGAAACAAATGGATTTACAAGATCAAGCAGAGTGATGACGATCAAGTAGAGTGATATCGTGCTAGCTTGGTGGTAAAATGATATGCTCATAAGGAAGGAGTTGATTTCAATGAAATATTTTCTCCTATAGTTCGACTCACCACAGTTTGAGTAATCCTGGCGATATATGCTATATTTGACTTGCATCTTGAGTAGTTAGATGTGAAAACAACATTTCTTTACGGAAATCTTGAAAAAGAAATTTATATGCTCTAACCATAAGGTTTTGAAGAAAAAGGGAAATAGAACTTGGTTTAGAGGTTGAACAAATCTCTGTATGGTTTAAAGCAGGTGCAGAGGTGTTGGTATAAGAGATTTAATTCCTTTATCATGAGCTTTAGATATAGCAGACTGAATGCAGACCCTTGTGCATATTTCAACAGGTTTGAAAAAGATGATTTTATAATTTTACTATATATTATAGATGGATGACATATTGGTTGTAGGCTCCAACAATGATCGCATCAAAGAAGTGAATGCACAATTGGCTAGGGAATTTGAAATGAAGAATTTGGGACCAGCAAACCAGATTTTAGGGAAGTAAATTCACCGTGACAGAAATAATAGGAAGATTTGGCTTTCTCGGAAGAGTTATTTGAAGAAGATATTACGGCGATTCAACATGTACGATTATAAGTCAATTTATACTTCTCTTCCTGTTAATTTCAAGTTATCCTCAAGTATAAGTCCTAACAATGAAGAAGAGAGGATAGAGATGTCTCAAGCACTGTATGCATTAGCAGTGGGAAGCTTAATGTTCACTATGATTTATATAAGACCAGACATTGCACATGCAATGAGAGTAGTTAGTTGATATATCACGAATCCTAGTCGAGAGCATTAGAATAATGTTAAGAGGATTCTCAGATATATCAAGAGGACCTCAGATGTTGCATTATGCTATGGAGGATCAGAGTTTACTATCAAATGATATGTTGATGCTGATTATGTAGGTGATTGTGATAAAAGTAAATCCACTACAGGATATGTATTTACACTAGCTAAAGAAGCTGTGAGCTGGGTTTCAAAACTACAGTCAGTTGTGGCTACGTCAATATCAGAAGCAAAATATGTAGTAGCTACATAAGCTAATAAAGAAGGAATGTGGTTGAAGTTGATGTTGGAAGAACTCGAATGCAAACAAGAAAACATTATTTTGTTTTGTGATAACCAAAGTGCTTTGCATTTTGCAAGGAATCTAGCATTTCGTTTAAAGACAATACATTCCAGTTCAATATCACTTCGTTTGTGAGAAAGTGGAAGAAAGAATGGTAGACATGTAGAAAATTCATACAATGGATAACCTGACAGATTTTATGACAAAAGTAATCAATGGTGACAAGTTTATGTGATGTCGATCCTTATGTGGCTTGACAAAAACGTAAGTAACATAAAGCTAGAAAGTAGAAAATAATGGTGTAAAGATATGATTGATTATCAACCAAATCTTCGAGTGAAAGAATTATCAATGCCTAGCATGCCTAGTAAGGACAAAATGATTGACCATTTTTATCAGTCATTCATACTCCTACTTATAAAAAGGCAGGAGTAGCATGAAGAAACACATAACAAGCAAAAAAAAAAGAGACGTGAGGTGAGAGAGGAAAAAAAAGATAGAGACAATAATATTCTATGTATTTTTTGGATCTAAATTTTTTTCTCCTTGTAATTCTCTAATTTTTTAGTAGTAAAATTCTTCTATCCTTACTTGTAGTTTTTACCCTAATTTAAAAAATTTTGACGTAAAATTTATTTGTTCATTGCTATTTGTTTAGGCTTATTTCGCTATGAACTTACTATAATTCAATCAATTTTTAAAACATATAGAGCCGGTCTATTGCCAACAACAACAAGAGATTGAAAAAGTGACAAACGATGAAATAGATATTATAAAATCCCAGAAGAACGTTTGAAAAGCATGTTTTTAACTCAACACAGAAGTCTTGGCCGGCATCGTTGACCTAAATGTATTATCTTGCCGATGCCGCTCTTTTGTTATAGGAATTGATATCATAATTTTTCTAAAATATGAAATAAATTTGAAATTCATTTCAATTGAATTTTACTTATTCTGTTAATTTTAATTAATTAATCAAAATTTATTAATTTTCTTTTAGTTGAAGTTAAAAGTTTTATTAAACGTAAGGTTAAATTCAGTCGAATTTACCTACTCAATCGTCCCACCCTTTTCAATAAATGCTCTTGGCTATTGTTGATAGCTAAGAGTTTGCACAGTAGCCTTTCAGCCAATGCTAGCTAGGGCCATTTAACACCAGCAAGCAGAGAATATTTTGCTTTCTTTCAAATGGTAGATTCCTACCTTGCAATATTGGTCTTATTAACTATGTCACCTAAAGTCTATTTTCCTGGCTAATTGCAACTGCACAGTCCTGGACAGCTCCAATCCTACTCTCGTGGCAGCAAATAGGAAGAATACGGGGAAAATTACTACAAGTACTATTTATCGGCAAATGGAGTGGCATACAAGATTTTTTTTTTTTCTCTTTTGGGACATAGACGTTGCTGCTTGCTTATCAATAGGTTCCTTAACCTATTCCTTGTTGTGAGGTTTTGGTCTGTATCACCTCTCTCTTGTTGAACTTCGTTGTCGGATATGTAAAATTTGTACGGAAGCTTTTGGTTTATACACCCTTCCATCGTGCCGTTCGTATACATTTGATGTGAAGCTCTTAGCTTTTATCATCCGTGCCAAGAGTTTCATTCTTATATGTACATTTGTTGCGGTTTCTTTTCATTCGTCTAACCTTCTTGGGAAAAGCCTAATTGTCTTTTGCTTTGTCTACACTTTTTGGAAGAGCCTCATTGTTCGTCAGGTTTATGTAATTGTTGTGGAGGTTTTTATTTGCACCATCCTGCTTGTGAAGAGCTTCATTCACATTTTCACCTTTAGTCGAGAGTTTACACCCAAAAAAATTTTAAAAAAACTTTATGAACTTAGATTACATTTTTAAAAAATGGAATTGTGTTAAAATAATTTCCTCTCTTAAATTGTGTGTGTGTGTGTGTATATGTTTACTATATAATAATTTATTTGAGGATTCAATTCTATATATAGATTATTGAGAGCTGTACAAATACGAAGAATGTAAAATAAGTTTAGACACAATCTTAAAATTTGTTAATATAAGATGTGGAAAACAAAATCAGATTAGTTCCAAATTTTCTTTTTATTCGCATAATTGTTGTAATAAAATATATTCCACTTTTTCCTCTTTTATAGCCTAATTACATTTTATCAAAAATATTTTTATTTACTAAAATTTAACTTTTTAAATATTTTACCCCAATTTTATTTTAACTTTTTAAATTAAAAAATTCTTTTAAAATTAACAGTAAAATAAAGGCGTTATATTCAGAACATTTTGGTAATAGTCCAAATATGGTTTTAAACGGCAAGAAACAAATTTTCGTGGCTGCGCTCCTTCTGTTCCTAAATCCTAATAAATGTAGGTTTTCTTAATTTAGTAGCAAGGAATTTGACTTTTACTGGAAAGGAGAACTCAATGGATTTGAATTGGTTGAGAACGTGACATGCCACGAAATGCGTTATTATTGTTACAAGTAAGCATAATGATGACTTATATAAACACCCATGATGGATACACTTGTCATGATACTTAAAAAACTACTAAAGGTAGTTACTTATATATATATATATATATAGGAAATGTTTGGAAAAACAAGCATCTGCAGATTTAATTTTGACGCTAGTTTTTTCTGTTCACTCTAAAAATGTTTTATAGAAAAAAAACTGAGAGAGATCTCTGCAAGAGAAACAAGAAAACATTGGACAGTTCTTTAACTGGTGGAATTTAACGAATCATCAAGTATGTATGTTTCGTTTTTCCTATGCATATATAATCGATCCTGGATATCACATAAGCTTTGTGATTTTATTTTTTGATCTGTTCATTTATTCTAACATTGGTATCAGAGTCATGATTGTGTTTTTTGTTTATATGCATAACGTTGACTATTGCTTGAATATCTTGAATAATTATATGCATGTGTCGTCAAGTTTGCCTCTGTTATACTAAACTTGCCATTTACGATTTTTTTTTTTGGGGATACACAAACAATATGCTTTGTTTTTTCTTTCCACTTGTTACTTCTCACTGTAGAAGAATGGTTTCCAAATTTGGATTCGGGTTTTGAATAATAGTGAAAAACTTTAACAAAAAAACTTTGAATCCATAACATCCAAAACTACACAGCAGATTCTAGATAAATAAAAATGTTACTAACGCAGTATATGCATTTTTCACTTTTTCATACATTCATAGATAATGTTTAGAGAGAGAAGTAACAAGCGGAAAGAAAAAATAATAATATTAGTTATTCGTTATTTACATTTAGTAATTCCAACAATGATGCAACTTTGTAGCATGCTAGATTATGCCATATTGGTCAAAATCGAATAAGTCGATTGGCTAAAGAAGGACTTTTAGGTACTCTAAGTCAAATAGATCTACCAACATGTGAGCATTGTTTAGCTAGTAAAATGGCACGAAAGCCATTTGGAAAGGGAACACGAGCATTATATCCATTGCAATTAATTCATTCTGACATTTGTGGTCCAATGAATTTAAGGGCTAGACGTGGAGCAACTTATTTCATCACTTTCATAGATGACTATACTCAGTATGGTCATGTCTATTTGATTTATCATAAATTGAAGGCATTCGATTGCTTCATAAAATACATGAACTTGGTTGAGAATTAATTAGATAAGAAAATAAAAGCTTTATGAACTAATCGAGGACAAGAATACTTGTCAAAAAAGTTTAAAGCTTTATGTGATGAGAAAGGAATAGAAAGATAATTAACAATTCCTAGGACCCCACAACAAAATGGTGTCACTGAAAGACAGAATAGGACACTATTAGAAATGATTAGGTCCATGATGGCCCAAGCAAATTTATCTATCACCTTTTGGGGTGATGCATTGCTAACAACCACCTATGTACTTAATCGTGTGCCCACAAAATCAGTTACTAGCACACCATATGAGTTATAGACTGGTAGGAGACCTGATATGTCAAGTCTCAGACTTTGGGGTTGTGCAGCATATGTTCATGATTTCTCTCATAAACATGGAAAATTAGGCCTAAGAGGGAGGAAAAGTATTTTCATTAGATACTCAGAACACTCAAAAGGATACATATTCATTAGTGAACAAAGTAATGGAGGTGTAACTGAATTTGAATCACGAAATGTAACATTATTAGAGAATGATTTTCCAAAGCAAGGAGAAATAGGTAATGAACTATTAATATATGAGGTGCTTGATCAGAATGATTCTATTATGATGAATCAAGATGGGGAACTTCAACCAAGTTGGAGCAATACCACAGAAAGGTTCTCTATAATGACTGATCCAAGTGGGAGCAATCAGATCAATCATAAATTTGTTTATGATGAACCTCGGTTAAGACAGAGTAATCGAGGGACAATTTCCCGACTTCGTTTTGAGATTGAAGAAGAAATTAATATGATTGTTCCGCAAGAAAAAGAAGAGCCAAGGAATGTAAATGAGGCTCTTACTGGCCCTGCTAAAGAAGAATGGATGAAAGCAATGATAGAAGAA
>JANZLD010010146.1:0-11252 GCA_026413575.1 Erythroxylum carthagenense
ACACTCAATCATTCTTATTATGCATATGCAATGCACATGAGACTCACTTTTTATTTGTTATTTTGTTGTGACCGAGTGCCTGAACTGTCCCATGTAGGGCTCATTAATGACTGTCCCTTATCCGTTTGGAGGATGCAGGGCTCATTAAACGTTGAGCCTGAGGCTCTGAATCACTTTGAGCTCGAAGCTCATTTTCATTCGTTGAGCTTACAGCTCTGATCGGTGGCGACTCTAGTCACAACAGCCATCATATTTCATACATTTATGCAATAAAATGCATCAATCCCATACACTCACTATCACATGTCATCGGACTGTAGTCCAGAACTCAACAGTGGAGTTGAGAAACCTATCCCATACATATGCAATTGCACAATCAAAACCCATTTGTCATCGGACCGAAGTCCGGCATTTATCACTCATATAATACGCATTCAAAACACATTTATTTCACATAAGCATAAGGCATTTTGCCTACCACTCAATCAAGCATATTTAATCAATGTATATGAAATGTTCATGTGACACTGTTCCAATTATTACAGTGTTGTGACCGAGCGCCTGAACTGTCCCATATAGGGCTCATTAAACATTGAGCCTGAGGCTCTAAATCACTATTGAGCTTTAAGCTCTGATCGGTGGCTGCTCCGGTCACAATTGTCATTATCTGATTATGCGTTCATGAATGAAATGCATCTGCCACAATTAATCAGCATATATCACAATCAACCCCATATGTCACAATTAACACATATGTCACAATTAATCACATCATAGGCACGTAGGTCTCAAATTCACATACAAGTAACAATTCTATAACACAGCTCCCCAGTACACAGTCATCGGACCTCCTGTCCGGAACCTAATAATCAATCACATTCAGTAATCAATTTATACAAAATGAAATGAAACATAACAAAGAATAAAATGAGACCATCTCAGTCTACTCACAGTACGCTCCAAATTAGCATTTGAATTCTGAAAACGCCTGACTGTGGACTTTTAACCTGCACAACCCATTTATGCAATACGTTGCACACACATTAATAATTTTGCACAATTTTAAGCATTCATTTGTGCACATGTGAATATGGAATATGTACGATGCATGTTCATAACAATTCCGGGGTACTCTAATATGATCCTTATCAACAAATCATTCAGATATCAAAGCCCTTATTAATACCATGTATATTTACAATTGGACCGAAACAAAACAATGTCAAACAATTTCATAACTTCATTGATCACTTCAGATTTTCTACCTACATGATCTTTGGTCAACATTGCATAATTAATCTGATAGGGTAGATGACAAAATCAAGCAAAGCTTTCTTCTAGAAAGTTGTTCTACAATGTCTTAACTTTCTAATGCCAACAAACTTATTCAATTTGGTTCAGTATACGAAAAGTTATACTCAAAATAGTTTAGACTATTTTTAAGTTTCAGCATAATTCTTATCTCAACTTCCAACCAAGAATTGAAAATCATAGAGACAGAATTAAAACTCCATGTCTTCATAAAAGTTGTAGCTCTATGTCTCTAGTTTACGAAAAATCAAAAATCACCCAATTTGGATAACTACAGAGAAATTTATGGTCAAAATACTAAGTATGTCGCCGCGGCGAGAACAAAAAGGTGGCCGCAGCGAGAGCAAAAAGATGGCCGCGACGAGCACTCCAAAAACCAGATTTTCTCAGGAATTTTTGCAAAGATCGCCGCGGAGAGCTCAAGAGTTTGCCGCGGTGAACTAAAAAGATTTAGCCGAGGTGAACCAAAGACGAGCCGCGGCGAATGTTTACAGAAGACTTGTCTTCCCCACTTTCCAGATTTTTTTCACTTTCACACTCTACTGTAATTTTTCCAAAACTCAATCTCACATTAATTAACTCCAATAACTAGCAACCAATCCTCTAACTCATTCGAAACACAACTCAAAAATCAAGCTTATAGTCAGGCACTAAGAAAAAATGATGCATGCATGTACAGTGACAACAACCCATTTTCTGTTTTCTCTAAACCATGACTCATCTAGTTCTTTCATCACCGAAACTTCACTCCCCTAACCTCACATGCATGTATTCATTTACACAATAAAACATCATTTAAAATCACTTACTTGCTTAAGCAATATTTCCCAGCAGTGAGAGTAACTCGTAAACAACCAACAAGGGCAACTCAATGATCGGTGATGAACAAACCAAGCAGAAAATGTTTCAGAAGCTCCAAAGCTACCGTAACTCTTCCTAGGGTTTTTCAAAACATAATAATGTGGGTTCCTTGCATACCTTACACTTGTCACCAAACAAACCACCACTTGCCACCACATAAGTAAGCCATATGTCATAAGTACATCACTGCCACGTGTCACTATATATACTAGCCATTTGTCCCCATTATAGGATGCCACATGTCAGAACATAACTGGCCCATTATTCAATATTTTTCTTTAGTCCAAAATTACACCAAATTTTCAAAAATTCACCAAAAATTCTAAAATACTCAAAATATTACCCAAATTGCCAAATCATATTTTAATCGTATTGATAACTCAACTATACTCGGAAAATGTCATGAATGCATGTATAATCATATTAATGTGCAAAAATGTGCATGTCATATTTAGCATAAGCATGAATTGAACTTTCTAATTTCTCAATTATTTCTCATAATACACAATTCAAGTCTCATCAAGGGTAACAGAATGTTACAATGTGTGACACAGATCCAATATAATCATGTATATCTAATGCCTCACTAACATGAATAGGAAAATAGAATGTGGCAAACTAAGATGATACATATAAGATCTAAACTATATCATCTTCATTTGTAAATCTCGATTTCTCCAACTTTATGTTGAACCGTATATGTTAAACTACATTAGAGAAATCTTGTTTTCTCTCACCGAATATTAAATAGCATTAAAGAACCTTTATGAGATTAAAAACTTCTATCCCCCTATGCCATGTTTAAAAATTTATAAATATCCGTATAAAAGTGTATCTGTCTAAATGACATAAGCTTAAGGTCAATCTGTATATATGCCCAATGACCTTTAAAATACTTAAGATTGACATAGATCTTAAAACTTTCACATGTATGATGACTATGTATGATAACAGTTATTATTGAGGATAAATAATGATCATCTTTATTGATCATCCACCATATCATAATACAATAAAATGTATAAATGTACAAATGTACAAGGAACAAACATAATGATCCCCTAACTAACATGTCTAAGGACTTCAAAACACCATACTGCATACTTATCTCTCAGCCACAAGTAAGTGAAGTCCTTTAGTTAAAAGATTGGCTAACATTTCCTCAATCCTTAAATGCTTCAAACCTTAATGCCACCTTTTTGTATCAAATCCTTTATGGTCAAATATTTGACCTCTAAATGTTAAAACCCTATGATATTCTTTATTGTTATTAAACAACATAGCAACAAGATTATCATAGTATAACCGAATGATTCTAGCCACTTAATCAACCACAGACAACTCAGAAATCAACACCTACTGAACTACGATCGACCCATCAGTCCAATAGTAAATGCAATGTTTGTCCTAGTGCACACCTGGGCATATGTCAGGTTACCAATTGCACTAGAATATGAAACATTCCTCATGTAGGCCCCTGATTCCAGAGCCCAACTTCGGATCATGAAACGTGAGATTAATCCAATGAAATTCCCTTAACCATCATCGGTTCATCTTTATGTTCTGATACCATAACTATTATGTTCATACTTCCCATGTAGCATCATCACTTATAATGCTCATATCTCTCAACTCCGATACCTAAAATTTACATACTTTATAACGTTGGAAAGATAAGAGGATAAGCTACAACTTTCCAGAAGGCAATTTTGTCTATTTCTACCTAGATTGATACAGTTTTTCCCTGGAAGTTAGGACACAAATTCTTACTACTATGAAATCTTGAAAATTGTCCCGAATTCATTTCCTTAACTAATGCAACATCATTCTTATCCATTCATAATTCCTATTTTCTTTTCCATAACATCTCATTTATGTATATATATCTATATATATCACAACAATTCATGTTTGAAATCATCAACTCAAGTCGATAACTTCTTCAAGTGTACTTAATTCCCACTTAACCTCATCCTTAATTACTTCACATTTCAACTCCACTTCATCTATACACAAATTCACATTTCAACTTAACAATCATCCATACACAAATTCATATTTCATTAATATCATAAAATAATAGTTTTACAAACTTTAATGGCATTTCCAAGCCACATTACATCATCAATATTAACATCCAAAATACAAAAGATGCAAAACCCAATAATTCTTGAAATATATTTGAAGCCTTATTTTATATAAACTACTCCAAAACAAAGCAAAACATGCAAATTTAGATTAATGTCTTAACTTTCTTACACTCGGTCTCTTACTTATCACCTGAATAGGGAAAGGAGAGTGGGGGTGAGCTTGAAAGCTCGTGGGTAACATGTTTATAATCGAGAAACAAGCAAAACCATTGAAATTATTCATTTGTCATAGAAAATTCTTATTGAATAAAAGAAAAGCATAGTTCTCAACCAATTCATAATAATACAAATCATGTATGCATCAACTTGACAATTCATAGATGCAATGCACAACAAATATTTCGAGGGTTCCTTGGAACAAAACAAAGAAATCGAAGTTTATTCCGTGAATGAAATGAGTCCACTTTTCGGATCTCATGGGCCACAAGCGGGCAGCCGGGAGAAGGCTTTATATCGACGTGCACGTAACTACTAAACGGTTCCACTCTTGCCCAAACACAATAAACTTTCATGCTCAATTCAATCACAATTTCATATTCTCATACTTTTTCTTTATACAAAATTCCATGACACAATTCAATGGCATAACATGGTCATACATCACAATGCATTTTTCCACATTCACAACAATTCAAATCCAATCAATTAAGTATATACACACATATAAGAAAATTCTTTAAATCATTTAAAAACAATATATGCTCATTTATGAAGTACTTGAAATCATTTTATTCTTTGATTTGGAAAAACTTTAATAACTCATTATTCAATTATAAACATGAAACCCACCTTAATTTCCTTGCTTGAAACCTTACTAAAAAAGCCTCTACTCTTGCTCCTCTTGCCTCTCTTCTCGCTCCTCTTGCCTCTCTTGATTTACTTCATCAAAGGCAAAATCTCCCATTCAATAGGAATTCCAATTGGAGAACCCATAAGAACATATTCATAAAATTGATCATAGAATCCTTAAACCCGTATATTTCTTAAGCTATATGAACCAAAAGCCTTTCAAAAATTCAAAGATTAAAACCCAACTTACCTTAAATCTTTACCAAATGAAGAGTTTCTTAGCTCTAATGAAAGCTCTCATCTTCTTCTTCCTTTTTCCCTTCTTGAGCAACCTCAAATTTCCTCTTGAAAGCCAAGCAAAGATGAAACCTAGTTTCTTTTTCTTCTTTTTCTCTCCTTTCTCTCTTCTCTACGACTCTCTCTCTCTTGTCTTTGCTTCTTCTCTCTCAATTTTCATTCTTGCTTCTTCTTAAAAGCCAAACAACACCTCTTATTACAATTTTGCCAATAATGAGTCTAAATTGTCCAATTTGCCCTTCCTTCAAAGCCTTAAGACTTTAATGCTTAAGTGTTCTTCCCAAAATACCCTCATACATATATACTCTTACAAGACTACTTTATTTCAATTGAACCATATGATAAAATCCTATAATCATTTACATACTACTAGCTCCAAAAATAATCCATCAAAACCTCCTAATTAACTAGTCTTTCCATATTTACCCTTCTTTTGTCTTTATAATTAACATCTTATACTTCTAACTCCTTGACTAATGATCATGGAAAAATTGAAGGAATTTGATAATACTTCCTTACAGAAAAATGTTCCTCATTGTCTTAATTTTCTAATGACACCAAAATTATTCAATTTGGTTTAGAAATATAAAAGTTATATATCAAACATTTTCTGAACTGTTCTTATACTGAAACAATATTCTGAGCTCAACTTCCATCCCGAAATTGAAATTCTTAGAGACTAAATTAGAACTCAATTTCATCAGACAATTTATATCACTATGGCTCTAGTTTACTCTAAATTAAAAATTATCTCATTTGGATAACTAGAGAAAAAGTTATGGCTAAAACACTAAAGCATACTCAGCGAACATGTTTCAAACTACATTTTCCAGCTTTTAACTTCCAACATTTCACATATAATATTTCTTACTTCCAAGAAAAGTTTGGGGTCCAACACCTCATAAGCTCTCTCTTTACTTTATTATTTGGACACTATGCCAAAGATAATCTCTCACTATAAGAGATTGGTATTACAATAGGTTTACAATCAACCTATTAAACCTTTATAATATATACTCAATGTATGCATTCTGATAGCCTAAAGAGTGATGAGATCAATTATGATAAATCTGCATACTTAGGATAAAAGAGGCTTTACCAACATTCTTTATTTCAAAATGAGTGGTCAAAAGTTGCTTAACCTTATACAACATGAGAAGCAAGCAATATATATTGCATGTACAATTATAGGAACATAACCTTGCCTCCTTAACCTCGTAGTATAAGCATCTTTTAACTTAATTTTCCACGAAGCTTAGAGGTCACAACCTCATCAAATGAAAGGTATCGCTTTCGGGAGGTTTGATATAAACCATACATTGATTTACTTAACGTGCAAACCATGTCAGTTCCATCTGGATCCTGAAATCCTTCAGATTGTTCCATATAGACCTCTTCATAAAGGTTCTTTATTCAGGAAAGTAGTTTTGATAGCCATGTGATGTAACTCTATATCATCATGAGCTACAATTGTCATAATAACTCAAAATGTATCCTACGAGGATACGGGAGAAAAGATAACATTAAAGTCAACCTTTCTCCCTAATTGAACAACAGGCAACTGAGCGAGCCCATAAACTATTGAACTTTATCTTAAAATCCTTTAGGTCTTGAAACTCATTTACAACTACCGAGTTTGCAATTTCACTACAAATTAGCTAGCTCCTAAACCTTATAACGCTTCATGATTTACATCTCATCAATCATTGCATCCCACCATAAATCTACATTGGGTCCATAAACAACTTCTGTAAAAGTAACTGAATCCATAATATGTCTAACATCATAGTCTTATTCACCAAATAGACTATATATCCAGATGGGATAGCAAGTCATCTCACTCTATTAGATCTACGTAACTAGATTAAATCTTATACCTCCAAGAACTTTTGTGTATACATGTATGGGTTCTTGTTCCTATACAGGCATAGTACTAAGAACTAGATCCATCAGATCTAACTGTATGAGAAGCAGGTACATAATAACTGTAGTATCCTTCTTGCTATCATCTGAAGGGTTAAAGGGTCCACCATCATCATAGTTATCGAATTCCAAAAACTTAGTTGTTTGTGATTCTACTATTCTGATCCCTCCTTCTATATAGTAAAATCTGTAGCTTTTTGAGTGGTCAAGATATTTTACTAAATAGTAATGAACGGAACGAGCATGCAGTTTGTCTTTATAAGGATTATACTACCTCAGTAGGACAGCGCCATATACTAATTTGTGCAAGGTTAAGTTTCCACACTTCTAGATAATTAGGTAGATTAGTCCTGTTCTGCATTGACTTCTTCATGTCCTATAGGGTGCAATTACGTCTTTCAACAACTCACAATTTTGCTCAGGACTACCCGACATAGTGAACTAAGTCACTATTCTAACTGATTCTATATATCTGGCAAATTGACCTTTTCATGTCTTGAAACACCATGTTTGCCATGATACTCTCCTCTACGATCAAATCTGACTCTCTAGATGGATTTTTCTGATTGGTTCTCAACCTTTAGTCTTTAAGCAAGAACACATAAACTGTAATGGGAAAAATAATCAAAAAATGTCATAATACATTCAAAATTGCACAATGCAATAATATAAGGTCCGTATTGTGACGCTTAATACCCCCTGGGATGTTACGGGATGCCACGCAGATAACATAACATACATGCATACAGAATCAAGACAAAACCAAAACATACGAAACATTCATCATACATTCTCAATAGCTCAAAGCATAAGTAATTCAGAGCAATCATACATCATAATACAATGAGCTTAATACAACTTATTCCAAACCAGAACCAACCTGAATTAAGGTTATTACAACCATTCAAACAAAAATTCAGGAGTCATATACATCAGATACAAGTCCAAAAATAAACTCGAAATACATTTTCGACAAAACAAATTTTAGACTCCTTTGGCCATTGCAGTTGACTTGTCCCAGTCCCTACATCCTTCTCTCTGAACCTACATGGGGCAAATCCACTGTACTAAGTATATAGCTTAGTGAGTAATAACTAAACAATTTTTAACCACAACAGATACTGAATCATGTTACACAAAAGCATCTCAACATACTGAAATTCAAAACAAAGTAAGATTTATTAAGGAAAACACTTTGCAAGCTAAAGTCAGTCATTTTAATAGCAAAACAGAACATTCAGAATATAGAATTGATTTTCAAAATAAGGTGTTAACCCATCATATCAAAATTTCATATTTACTTCATATCAAATCATATCTTATCATAGATCAAAATATAAAACGAATCAGACTGTAAATCTATGAACAAAAGTGGGTAACGGGACTTATAAGAAGAGACCGAAGTCCCGACACTGAAGTGTCCAAAAGAGACCGAAGTCCCGACATCAAAGTGTCATTAACAGAAGACACCGAAGTGCCATTAATAGAAGACATCGGAGTGCCATTAATAGAAGATACCAAAGTGTCATTAACAGAAGACACCGAAGTGCCATTAACAAAAGACACCGAAGTGCCACAGAAGTAGCTACAGACCCTTTTAGGCATGCATATTTACCAATGATTAGGGCTTGACAGTTTTAAAACCAAACGAATTCATTTCATATTCAACATAATTAGCCAATCATTGCTTTCATGCCAAAATTCAAACATATCAATCTGATAACTTTGCAAATCATTCAATGGATTAAAGTCAAACAGCACACAAACAGTCAAAGCAGAACTATCCAAAATTTCTCACTAGATTTCTTACTGAATTACCCGTAATTATTCAACAAGACTTACTTACAGATAAGACCATCTAAATTACTTATAAAAACTACCGTCTAAAATTACTTACTAGATTACTTACTAAAGCTCCTTGTTTGCTTATTGTCTCGAAGTCCCAGCAATATCTAGAATCGGTCACTCTAAGGGTTCCTCTAAAACGTTCAATAAAAACATATATTACTATTGTGCACAATTATGAATTCAATTATGCACACTCATGTATATTGAATATATATGAAGCATGTTCATGAAAAATTATGGGTTTCTTATCCTTAATCTTGTTACATCATCAACCATGTGAAACCATACTCAATTTTCTCAATCTAGATTTATCTCACGACCAACTTTCAGGTCCACTTTGCTCAATTATTCTCATCAGGAAGGTGAAGTAATTAGATACAACTTCCTTATAGAAATTTGTTCCTCTTTGTCTTAGGTTTCAATTGATACTAAGTTTATCCATTTTCGTTTAGTATACTGAAAGTTATACTCAAAAGATTTTAGACTATTCTTAAGCTTCAGCAGAATTCTTATCTCAACTTCCAATTAGATTCTGAAGGTCTTAGAGGCAGAACTAGAATTTAATCTCTTCAAAAAAAATTGTATCCTTATGTGTCTAGTTTACTCTAAATCAAAACTCACTCCATTTGGATAACTATAGAGAAAGTTATGCCTAAAATACAGAAGCATCTTCAGTGTAGAGAAAAATTCGTCGTGGCGAAGCCAGAAGTTCGCCACGGTAAACTCTTCCAGAGAGGAATTCTCACAAAACTTTCACAAGTTCACCAAGGAAAAACCTAGAGTTGGCCACGACAAACTTTACCTAAAAGAAATTCTAGCCAAATCCTTTAAGTTCGTCATCTTCAAACTTCCCAGATCTTACACTTCAATCTTATTCAATGAACACATATAACACTTAACCTAACTCTTTTACTTCCATTTCAACTCATCACAACTCAAACAAATCAAAAATCAAGATGAAACACAAACATCAAAACAAAAATCATTTACGTATTTCATCATATTCTTCTTTGTCACTACTACATTTTTTCTATTTTCTCTCTCTACTGTATTTTCTTTCTATCTTTCATCTGATGCTTTTCTTTTTACTATTCTCCATGCTTTCACTTCATTTAAATCCTTTCTATACTAAGATCTCATCAAATCCTATAAACAATTTATGCAAAAACTCCATGCAATCGGTAATACACTTCCACTGCTTAATAATATCAACTCATTTCTCTCATCACTGTCACTGAATTTGCATTATACACAACTCATGCATGTATTTAATCCCAACACTATCACATCATCAAAATCATTCACAAAGCTTAGAAACTTAACATTTCACTTACCTTGCTTTAAGAAAATCACCAGCAGTGAGATTTCGATGATGAAGGTTCAATAACTTTTGGTGAAGACCAAACAAATCCGAAATGAAAATAACAAGGAGTTTCAGTAACTTTGCCTTACACAA
This sequence comes from Erythroxylum carthagenense, assembly GCA_026413575.1. NCBI lineage: Eukaryota > Viridiplantae > Streptophyta > Magnoliopsida > Malpighiales > Erythroxylaceae > Erythroxylum > Erythroxylum carthagenense. The sequence continues at coordinate 10,636 of JANZLD010010146.1, forward strand.
CTTATGATACGTGTGTTACTTACATCTTGCCATGTATCACCATACATGTAAGCCATTTGTCAATCTTTAATCAGTCCATATGTCACACTAGGATTGGTCCAAATTTTAAGATTTTTTTTAAAATTCGCCAAAAATTCCAAAATAATACTAATAGTCTCTGAATAAAATTTCCACAATTTATTCACATTTTATAAATCCATTTTACCTGGAATATGTAAATGAAAATGTGTATATGTGTCAAAAATACATATGCACTTATCAGCGAAAACTCAATTATACAAAGCATAAAATGCATTAAAATTCCTAAATTTTTCTAACCCCTAACTTGAAGTGTTACACGTATTCACCATACCTAATAAGCCAAAAACACGAGCTGAGCTCTTTATCCTTATTTCAGTCAACTTACCGCTATAACAGTCAACACATGTTTCCAGATCATCATAATCTAAAATTGAGAGAATGCTTCCTCAATCAATCTCTCAACCCTAGCTCTAGATGTAGCATCCCGCTCTCGCAGGACTCGAACCCGATATCGTGGGTGATATCCGAGTCCGCGCCACACGAGAATGGTATGCTACAGCACTCGATTTCAGTCCATAACTCAGTATGATATTTTT
>JANZLD010010165.1:0-11251 GCA_026413575.1 Erythroxylum carthagenense
AAATTAAATAAAATTAAATAGTAAAATTAATTTCTTCATAATTCATATTAATAATTAATTTTAGTTAATTAAATATTATATTAAATTAAATTATTAATAGTTTTATTAGTAAGTAATATATTAAATAATTAAATAATATATATTTAGATGATAGTAAATCAAATTATGAAAGATAAAACAAAAACCAAATTTTATAGATTTCATAATATTTTAAAATTGGAAGAAATCAAAACCAAAACTAAAACTCTCAAACAAATAGATTTTCTTTTACTGAATTTAAAAATAAAAACAAAAAAACAAAGAAAAGGAAACAAACAGGCCATTAGTATACTCTCCCACTATTTCTTAGTTAATTAATAAAAATTAATTTTTTGTTGATTAGATTTAAATCAAATTATATATAATTTTAGGATAAGAACTCTCTTTAGCATTATCTTTGTATTCATGATGAACAAATTCAAAAGGTTTTACAATTTGGACCAAAATTTTTGTTCCAGTTTATGAATTGTTATCTCTTAAGTTACAACCACGTATACTCAATTTGATTAATTGATATCTTTGCCTAGTTTAAACCTTAAGAAATGCATTAAAATATGTGAATTTTCATTAAATGTTTGACCCTTACACCAGAAAATTTGTGTAGGCATATCTTTAGTACCTCATTAAACTCCTAATATCAAATCTACTCATGCAGGTTCTCTCAAATCATCCACATACAAAATATGATATAATGTAATCATTAGCTTTAATTAAGAATAAAAATCAAAGATATTTATCAAAAGTAGAATCTTATAAATAATTGAACTAAATTTATAACAAAGAAAATATTATTGTTCCTCTCACCTAGATATTAATTGCTCCTCTTATCTACATATTAAAATAATTAACTAAACATCATATTTGAAAAAACAAAACAAACAAAACAAATGGAGAAAAATTAATATGAAGTTTCCAATGATAATGATGATCTCACTCTTCTTATGTGACTTGTATTTTGGAGTAATTCCTAATCTTTCTTCCTATTGGTTATAGCTCCGTGTGATATAAGGCCTATCTTTATTTAAAAATTACTAACCTTAACCTAAACCTAAAATAGAACTAATTAGCCTATAAAAATTAGGGGTTTCCACATCTTTTATAAGTGGTTTCATGAAAAAACCTACTTTAAGACATGTTAGTCTCTTAGTTTATATGTTTATTTTTCTTTCAAAAAATCAAATTTTAAGTTGTTGATAATATATTTGTAGCATCTTAAATCATCTCAATTATCGTTTGGATTAGAACTTTATGTGTAATTTAAGAACTTCTGTGGAAACTCTATAGCACTTTTCTTTTTAAAAAGAGATATTAGGATTGACATGCTTATGTCTTAGGTTGTGTTTTTACTATTTCCTTTCCTTAAATGAAAATAAGAACTAACTTGCCCGTTTCATAAGGTCGTTTTCTTTAATAGTTTCTCATTTCAATTTCCAGAGAAAAACCTAAGCACTAATAAGCTTGTGTCTTTGACATGTTTTACTCTATTTCTATGATGTAATATTACATGACCTCTCTTCCACTTATGTATATAGCCATCTATTCAAAGTTAAGTTTCTAAGAAGCAAACATGCTAGCATATAGTCTTATGCTAGATTGTGTTTTAGCTAAGATTCAATATTTTTCTTTATTTTTTCTTGTAGAACTCTCTATTTATTAACTAAACACATTTATGAAGCAACATATTTTGAACTACCTAAAAGAAAACATAAAATGATTAAACCATTGTAATTTATACATAAAAATATAATAAAACACTAGTAACATATATTTACATCTTATTACATTATAACACCCCTATACTGAAGGTTTTATTTATCCTCAAGAAAATGAATTTGAAAGGACATTAGCCTAAGTAGTCTAAAATTTTAATAAATTTTAACAACTCAGTTAAACTAAGCAAGGGCAATCACTATCCACCTAATCTCACTGTTCATAAACCATTTAAGTCTCTAGATACTTACATTAACTTGTAATTCAATCTTAACAGAAGACCTAACTTAGGGTATTCATCTCAATTTCAAACCTAAAGACCTAAATCAAGGCATTTCATCTTAATTTGAAGCGTTAAACCCATCTTTAGACATTTCATTTTAATTTCATGCTCTAATATACATTATAAGCATTTCATCTTAATTTCAAGCCCTAAGGCATTTTATGTATTTCATCTTAATTTCAAGTCCCTTTAACTCAATAGCAGACATTTTTCTCCATTTCAAAGCCTTAATATCCGTTATGCACTCTCATCTTATTTTTAAGCCCTGATTAATACCATAAATTAATATACATTTTATCGTATTTATTTTTCTTTAAAATGTTTTTATACTCACACATAAAATAATTTCAATTAAAGCTCTCCAAATTTGTAAAACATTTTAGAGATATAGATATTCGTTTATAAGAGCAGGCTATGACATGTAACACCTTCCCTATTTTATAATTGACTTCCAACTTTCACTTTTAAGCTTATAACCATAGTCGCTAATGACTCCCAAGGGTATGAACTTCATCTTGGTGAACTAAAAATTCTTTTCTGAATTAAAAATGCAATTTGACCAAGTTTTAATATAATGATGATATCAAATGAGAACTTTATTGAGTTCAATCAAACAAATAAGAATAATGTAATCAGTGTAGGAAAGAGATATTATAAAATAACTTTTATAGTGTTTTAACAAGCAATCCTTGTCTATGTCTATTCTTTAAGTGTCTTTCAAGATACCACTAAACTCTTTCTTTAACTAGGTGAGGGGGCACCTTCATGCAATAAACTTTGTTTATCTTAGATAAAGAGTAACCCCTTTTTTGGAAAAAGATGCTCTACCGATTAGGGGTAAGGTTGCATACTACTGAACCTTCCCAAATCTCAAATATCAATGGGACTTTCACTAGGTTATTACTATTGTAAAGAGTAACCCTTTTATAATCTCCTTAAAGGTAAAAAGTTAACTTTAACATTCTTAACTCTATAAAAGATAACAAATAACCCTCTAAATAAACTTTACATCAATAATCCTTGTTTGCTAACTTCAATACTTCAAGACTCACAATCATTTTACAATTAATGTATGAATGCGTAAAATTGCTTGATAACTTCTATTAAGGGTTTTCTTCTATTAATAAAATTTTATATGTATGTCTAACCACTAAAATCCAAATAGCATTGGCTAACCATTCTAGCGTATTCATTAACTAATATAAAGAAAGAAAATTAATTGTTATAGCATCAGTCAATTATTTTGGCATATCAATTGAACAATACACTTTTACAAACTCCCATCACATAATTTTCTTCCTTTTAAACAATAGTGGTCAACCATAGAGATATATTGGTCAATCAATACCACATCCTACATTATTCAATCACACACTACATTGGTCAACCAATCTACCTAAAAATCTAACATTAGTCAACATTAACCTAGATTTGTCGACTAATATACTTAATAACACATTTCTTAAGGTTTTTAAGTTTTTATATCATAAAGATCATCCTCTTAATAAAAATTTGACCTAATCACTTCTAAAAAAAATCCCCAAAGAATGTTTTAAAGAATAAGAAGATTTTCTTTAAATCAAAACATTAATTCTTTTGGAAATTGAAAGATTTATCCAGTAAGTTGAAAAGATGATATGCTTATGCATGATGAGCCCCTAAAGTAATAAATTAATTGAGTAGAAAGAATTAAAAATGATATTTTTATTTATACACTTGTTATGACTTAATCTTCTTTTATCTTGGTTACATCCTTTCTTAAATGGACTTAAAGTGTATAAAAATTTGATTTCTCAATTTTTTGTGTAATCACCATAAGATATCTATTGAATTCATTAATGCATGAATTGAATGCTTACATATTGTGATCATAATATTAAATTATTAATAGTGATCATAATTTTTTATAATCAAAACGTGAATTTGGACGTTTGGTTTAACAAGTGTCCCCTTTTTTATTATGGCAAATCATAATATGTTATTAAAAATAAATAATAAAATTGACCATTTAAACATATAGAAATCATGTCTAATTATCATTAGGGAGCACAGCATTGCAAATCTTTAATCCAAGAGCATATGCATGAGAACTAACATGCCAAAGCCTTCACTCATTATGTGGATGGTAGCATTGGAAAGGGTCCAACAAAAGGATAGCATAAATGAAAAATTTGCCTTGGAAGTACTGTTTGTTAATTAGAAAATGAGAATGTATCACACCTATTTTTTAATTGTTAATACTCAGCAAAATTTACAAACATAGCATGGTTTGTTAAACACTAAATTGGGATAATCTTGTTCCAAAAGGTTGATCCCCAACCCCAAGGGCCCCCAGTCGCAGGCCCGACCACCGCTGAGGGATTGAATCACGGTTTAATCTTGGTCAACCCCCTATCAGAGCGGTCCACTGCCTCCCGTTGTTGCCAGGAGTCGAACCTAGGACCTTGTTCCAACTGACCCTGATAGTTATATAGGCAAGTAAACACCAATTCAAGGGCAATTTTCAAATGTTTTGATTTTCTCTTTGTTCCTTTATTTACCTAACATGGAAGGAGAGGAATATAAGAAAGCGTGGGGGCTTTACTACTAGTATTGCTCAAAGTTTGAAAATGTTTAACAAAATTAGGAAATGGATGGTGATGGGAAGCTTGGGAGCAAAAGCCAATCTAGATATATTGTCTATGTGGGACATTAGAATGATCTCTAACTTGGTAACAAATTGATGCAATAAGGGTAAGGACAAGTTGAGATGTTTAGATAAGCCTTAAATGAAATGAGTTAAAACATTCTTGTTTTTGGATATAGTTTATATTCAAGATAATAACTAAGATGTTGATAATCTAATGTTTGAGTAGTTAGGGTTAGGAATTTCTCATTCTTTAATTTTATCCTAAACATGTATTGATATGCCAATTGACAATTTAATGATAACTTACTACTTCAATTTTCAAAAACCATTATATAGAGCAATATGAACAATTAACTCTTTTTTAATCCTAATTCAGGAAAATAATTAATATTGCAAAGATTAAGAATTAGACCTTTTTTAGTTCAAAAAAATCTAGCTTAGCAAAATATTGAGAAAAATTAAGTAACATAATCACCACTTTTATAAAAAAAATCAAAATGTATTTGAAATAAAAATATATATGTTAATTTCTCTTTTACCAAAATAGAAAATAATCACATTTTCCTTAAGACATTAGAAGGCATTATCCACTCCCTTTGAACATATCTATCTACTATCACTAACTTCCTACCCCTTTTTAGAGACGCCAAAATGATATTAACAATCTAAAGGAGTACGACAAAGAGTGAATTAATATGAATAGTTCAAGTTCCAACCATGGGAGTAATAAGTGAAAGAAATTGAAGGTTTTTAAAGAGACATATGAAAGCTCTAAGATTGGAATAAGGGTAATAAGAGTTATGCAAGATCAATAGAGAACCTGTAGGAAAAACACTTCAATAAATTTCTAATTCATCAACTCCAAACCACATTCAAACTCAGTAAAAAGGATAAAAATAATAACAATATGCATAAACATTCAGAAGTTATGAAAAATAACATGAATTATGAAAATTTGAATAAAAAATTAAAATTGTTCAAATTGATACATAACTAATAGAAGTTAATCATATAAGGTTTCAATTAAGCTTTTAATTTAAAAAATGAGTACTTAAATAGGTTCATTTTGACTAAAAATTGATGAAATTGAACAAATCCCAATGTTTGCATTATGCCTAAATAAAAATTGTTCAATTGATACATGAACCTATACTTTATTTTTAGAGAATAGAAATGAAATTGATTATAAAAGAACTTATAAAAGGGATGTATAAGGTTAAAAGAAAAGTTAAATATAAGGGAAAAAGGAAAAAATAAAACAAAATGTGCCTAAGCCAAAACCATTGTTAAGGATAGATTAGGAGTCAAAGATGAAAGTAGGTTGATGAAAAACAAAAAATAAGGTTATAGGAGCTTAAGTAGGAGGTACCTATAAAAACAAATCAAAGTGCCTTATTAAGAGAGAAGTTATTATTGTTGTTCAATCTCCATTCCAAAGGATTTGGTGTTTGAGAAAATGTGTAGAACTAAAAGGAAATCAATATAACCACACCTTTATGGAAGATTTCATTTAGCTAACATACTTCCACTAATGTCTTAATGAATGGAATTTGTTAAAAAATAATTTTTTATCCAATTAACTGTATTATAGCAGAATGTGTAGATCACTTTTTAGGCATTTTGGAAAATCCTAGAGTTTCTTTCTTTCCAATAGAATAAAAATAAAAATTAAGGATGAACTTGAATATGATTATGTCCCTTTAGTATGAAGTATTGTCTTTAGGGACCACTTAACTCTTTCAAGCCAATTATGACTATTATTATTGTTTCATTATAGTTGACATATGCTAATGCTTGATTTAATAGCATATTAGGATATTGACTTTTGAAAAATAGGGAGTCAATAGTTTGAGGTTTCGAGTTACAATCCTACAAGTGAGATTAATAGGGAGGTTTATCCAGAACTCTTAGTATTAATGGCTATCCACAATGTGAAAAAGGTTTTAGGCAAGTTTTTAATAAACCAAACTAGCCTTCTGTAAGGTTTTTTTTAATGAAATTTAAAGGGATAAGTAGGTTGTGTTGTGAATTTCTCGAAGTTAGGTTTCATCTATATGTAGGTGTCTTTTACATTAAGGTTTGGCCTATAAGGGGGAATATAAGTCATGATAAAGACAGAATTATGAGCCAGCTATTTTGCCATTCTTGATTAGCATCTTTGTCTCATTCCATGTAGATCTTCTCAGTTTTAACATATGATCGATGTTCTAAAAATTATTATAGAGCTCCAAAAACTATTGCTTTTAAGGAATTTTGAATGAATCCACTTAGACTATATCGATTCTTGGTCAACGGAAATTTTACAAGTTTACTTTGTTTACTTTATTTGTGTCTCTAATAGAAATCCTCCCTCCTCTATAGGCATATAAATATCAACCCATCTCACTTTAAGTTCAATAGTATTATTGATGTTCCATGTTTAGAGGAAGTTCTTAATGATTTTTTTAAATAAGTTTTACCAAGTTTAGAGGGAGAAAATTTTGCAAGTTTAGTATATATAAAGATTGTTAAGAAATAAATTTATTAACTAAATCCTACCAACAAAGAAGAGTGTCATATTATTCTAATTCCTTATTTCCTTATGAATGGAATCAAAGAGGAGGAGAAAATCTTATAAATGAGTTTAGTGGTAGTTATTAGGATACCTACGTATTTAATAAAAAGCTAATAAAGCTAGAGACTGAAGGATAAGGAGAGTTGGTGGCTTAGGTTTTAAGAAGATGCCTGCATAAAATACTGCTCTTATTATAATTGATTGCAACTCTCGACAAGCTAGAGAGAACTTAGAAAGAATACATAACATTCTTGGTAAAGACTAGAATAGCTCTAGAAAATAGTAATGAACTAGTCAAGAAACTTGAAAAATTTTAAGAGTATTTGAGAGAAATTTATTGTATACTGATATGTGCCTAAATGTTGATTCATTTGATATACTACACTTTGTGATTAATTCCTTAGAAATGCTTAGGATACTCACTTTAGCTTATATTTGATTTTAGGTACATTTTAGAAGTAAATTAAAGGAGCTAAAGTGACCCAAAAATATGTTAATTGAAGTCATCTTTTCAATTTCCATATTCACTTGTCTTGATGGACAAAAATGATAAATATTAAAGCAAGTAAAGACAAGAAAATCATGATGATGAAGATGCATGCAAATTGCATATTACAGCCCCATGCAATGTGAATTTTATGGAAAATAATGAAAGAATTAAGAGGTGTTTTCGGCTGGATGATGGATTCATGCAATAAGTGAAATCATGTTAAACAAAACAACAACGTTGTGTGGTAAGGAAGGAGTAGAAACATAGACTACATCTACGTTCCATGCAAACATTTGCATTGTCTGCATTCAGTTTAATAACTTTCATGCTTTTAAATTAAAATGTATAGCAACAAGGTGGAGTGAACAATAGAGAGTAGTATAAGACAAGGGAGTGGAGGCACAGTAGAGAGAACTATGGGTGTTCTTCGACTAAAGGTTATTCAATGAGGGCTTAAGCATTTTTTTAGAGAGACCCATGAAGGGCTAGACGTCCCAATGCCAGTTTGGAGGTGACATCAACGTCGATGACCCAAGTTAAGTGTATTTCAAAATTTTTGTTGTTTTTATTAGAGAAATGTACTAAAGGCAATCATCTTTAACATTTTGGTACAAACTTTATTTTAATTAATAAAGCAAAAGGAAATTTTCATTAATTTGGTATTAATTTATTTATAAATTGATGTGGTTCTTAAATCGAATTAATGAAGTCCAAGATATAAAATATAGCATGAAGGAAATCATGATGAGATCATGAGAATGAGATTCCTATCATGTACAATTATATTAGTGTCTAAATTATCCCTAGTCATGGGATTAATGAGACATGACATTGTTAATATGGATAGACTAACACATGTTATACTCCTTGATTTGATCAAGCAGTACATCTCATAAATTGTAAGCATGAAATGTTCAAAGTTAACATATGGATGCTTACTAAGAGTAGTAAGTACATCGAATGAGCTACTATGAGATTATCATATGGATGATTTATCAAATGTTAATGATTAATTTCATCATAGAAATGGTGCAAATATCTTTAGATTTGAGGTACTTAAGGATATATTAGATATTGATCATCTACTTTCACACCATTCTTTGTTTCCTCAAAATAAGTTAGATTATAGGGTGGTGATCGGGTACAGCTATTGGTACTCAAAGGTAATTGGGTAGCCAATAAAGGATTCACCACTCCTGATAGAAGAAGATGATAGCCACAACCTCTTGTTGGGATCATTGCTTGAGATTCTCTGGCTAGAGCAATTATATCTCATGAAGAGAGTCTTCAATGACACGTAAAATAATAAGATCCTTAGGACAAGAACTAACATCACTTAGACTAGATTTGACATAGTCACTCTAGTGCGAATTGACACATAGCTCATACTCTGAACCAAGTGGGGTATAGGATGGTGAAAGGATGAATTGCATGGTAATTAACTATGGAAAGGTTCATAAGTCAAAAAATTAACTATCGAAAAGTTTGAGTGTTAATTCATTTACATTATGGTAAATTGGCATTATGAAACCCCTCAAAATTTGCTCAAAGTAAGAGCTAATTCAAGTGAAAAAAATTACTGGAAACCTAAAGGTCACATGCATGAAAGATTGGATGAAAAACAAAGTGTGCATGGCTGTCATTAAGATTGTGGCTTATAGACCATAATCATGACCGACTTAATGACAGGTGGCATATAAGTGAGTTCTTCACTTATATACACACAAATTTTTGCCAAAGACACACTTAATAGAGAGGCCAAGGGTATAAAAGAGTTATGGAAGATGAAAGGAGTGATCTTTGGATTTGTTCATGCAATTTTAAGCAATAGTTGCATGAGATTAATTGCATAAAACTTGGTATTGATCTAACTCTCACTAGAAATCTACTTGAACTCATCTTGTTTGGTACTCTAACCACCCTTACATACTAATTTTTCTTCATCTTTGCATGCACTCTAGAGGCCAAAGAAGGTGTTTGATGTTTGCTACAACCTAAACAAGGAGAAGATTTAAGAAAGGAGGAGTATTTGCAAGGTACATATGCTATAATTTCATGTTCTTATAATCTCTTTATTCATGCAAATAGATTCTGGATTTTCTAGTGATGTCATAGGGTTGGAATTTTGATTATGACACTTTCTTTACCTTAATATGTATGTGATGCATGGATCCATGACTCTCTAACAGTGGTATCAGAGTCGGTTTTGCATGTTTAAGATGATCTATTGAACATGTGCAAATTGTTTGCTGGGTTATAACTAACATGCACGTTGATTTCAAAAAAAAAATAAAAATTGGGGAAAAATGTTTTTCTGATTTTCTTTCACATAAATGTTTATAAGATACTATGCTATGTTTCTGTCAACAGAAATTTCAATTGAATTTCATTTACTATTTTATTGCGAATTAATCTCTAGTTTGTTCATATTTTAGTTTCTGGGAATTTCTAGAAAAAAATTGTATGTGATGATTTTAAAATTTTCTTAATAATTCTTTAAAAATATAATTTTCTTTCACAAAAACGTTTATAAGAAAAATGCAATTGAACGTCATTTGCTATTTTATTACAATTTTAGTTTTAGCTTGATGCATGTAAGAAGTTCTAGGAAATTCTGGAAATCTAATGAACATGCATGTTTGTAAATTCTAGAATAATTTTATAAATTTTTTAATGAATTTCCTTCATGAATATGCAGTTTTTGAAATGATAAATTATTTATTCTTGATTTTACATACATGATGGTGGTGCATGACAAGTGTTATTGGACATATGATATGCTGGCTCCTTCCACTTAGTTCATAAAGAATTCATAGGAATTAGTTAATGATATTTTTTATTAGGCACATTTAGAATGTGTATAAGACTCTGAAATTTTTCATAATTAATTGAATGTTCATCCAATAATTAAGCACAAACTGTGAATAACTATCAATTAAACTAGTTATTAAGACAATGATAGTTATTCATAGGCACATTTAAATCTAGAAATGCTTAATTATGTGAATATTAATTATGAAAAATTTCAGAGTCTAGAATTAATGATATGTTTAAGTCAAAATTCCTCTGAAATGCTTAATTCTGACTTAATGATAGTTATTCATAGGCACATTTAAATCTAGAATTTCAACAAGCTATATCTATACATTCGTCAAACTTTTTCCAGCAATATATGCTCATACATTTACCCAATTCTCATTCATAATTACCCCATGTTCTTCAATGCTCATTCATCCATACCTTATACACATTAATCATGTCCTTAATATCAAGTTTGCATTAAAATAACTCATTTATTGCTTTAACAAATCATAATTTCTATATTTGAACTCAATCACATCAAAACAGTCCATTCTTTAGGTTATGACATCAATTAACTACATAAACATACCAAGCTCTTAACCAATTAGTCAAGCAACAATGTTGGAACCCGATCCTTGAGTGGAAATTAGAAATGTGAGTATGAAAGTAAATGAATGTTTTAGTATATAAATTGTGTTATAGATGTTATTTGTGCCTTAATGAGATATGGGTTTGAGTAAGGAA
>JANZLD010010173.1:0-11251 GCA_026413575.1 Erythroxylum carthagenense
ATGTTGGGATCGGGTCCGACGGTTCGGGTCGCTCGTTGGGGCGCAGCCCGAGGGGTCACCTCGGGATTCGGGTTACGGGGCCCGGGTCCAACAGAAGCAACTCCAATTTCATGGATGCTGTAGCTGTTGTATGAGACTCTAATTCGAGATTTATAGTTGCAAAATCATGGAGGTTTCTAGCAGATTGAGTGTTAAAAGTGCAAAGGCAATCGTTATTAGAGAAGTCCTTAGTTGGGTCAAGCTTCAGAATTAGGATAGAGTTATTATTGAATCGGATGTGAAGATTTTGGTTCAAGCAATTAATGATGACTCTTATGAAGACTCTTCCTCTTTTGGTTTGTTAGTTTGTGATTGTAAATCTCTATTGAATGATATTAAAATTGCTAAATGCATTTTTGGCTTTAGGTCAAGCAATTCTGTTGCCCACGTCTTAGCTACAGGTGCATTATTCATTTTTGGCCTTGGAGAATGGTTCGAAATATCCCCTCCTTCTATTGTTGAAGTTCTTGCTTTGGAGTAATGAAATTCTTACTATTTACCCTTAAAAAAATTAACTATTTGTATTCACCATTATGAAACTTAATTAAGTTAACAATAATCTAAATAATAACATTTTATTTCTTAACTTTTGTTTATTAATATTATTTCTGTTTACTTATTTTTTATGTCAAAAATGCCTACTTATAAATGAATATTGTGAACCATTAGTGTTTAAATATTAAAATGTATAGTCAGAAAGGAATTATGATACAAATATTACAAATATGTAAATGAGAATATTTCAATAATTAATTAAAATTATATTACAAAATTTTAAATTTATATTAAGAAACGAATCATGATATAGATGTTAAAAGATGTACAAGTTTGAATATTAAAAATGAAAATCAAAATTAGATTGCAGCATTTTGAAATTAAAATATTTAAAAAGGTGCGAAATTTAAAGTGTAATTTTTTAAAAATGCATAAAATATATCAAAAATTAAAAAATTAATCATCATTCAATTATTAATTTTGTAATTAATTAAATAAGCTTGTTATCATTAAATAGGTTAATTTTCACAGCGAATTTTTTTAAGGATTTAATGAATGTTTCAAATGAATGACAATGCATAAAATCTCAAATTATCTTATTCACTCAAATACACCTTAGTCATGGGTGTGACTTATTTAAATCACACCTATGACTGCAATATTTTTCCAATATTTAATAATTTCATTTTTATTTTAATTTAAATATTTTTATCAATATTTAATAGATTATTTTCTTGATTTTAATTTAAATCATATTTTTACAGTCGCGGCTGTGACCCATGATTAAAAACTCCTATAATTCATTAAGTTAACAATAATTGACAATAAATAGTCACATTTTATTTATTTTTATTTGATTAATAGATAAATAATTTTAAAATTTATTAATATGTTAATTATATTTTAATTTCGGTTAATTATATATAAACAAAATTAATTATAATGAGAAAATGCATATAAGTTCATTATTTTAGTCAATGATCGAAAACAAAATAAACTTTTATTTTATTAAGAAATTATAAATGATGGATTTTACCCAACAAAGATTAGGATTGTTCAATATTTTGTATATGTTGTGTCTTTACAAAATACATGATAAATAATTAGTTTTCATTTTTATAAATATCATTTCATATTTGCAATTAGACTTTTCAATTTTCTCAAATTGTTTCCCTGACCACGTTTAACCTTCGTTCTTTTTAGGTTTTCTTCTTATTACCTAGTTGAGTCTTGCACTATTTAGGTATGTTTAATTATGTCACAAAAATGTATTATATATTATGCTGGTATACTTGTTCATGACATATTCCTTTTCATTAATATGATAATTAGTTTCTTGTTTATTTTTCCATATTTCATGACTTACATATACAATTTTACGTTATTGCTGTATTTAGTTACATCGTATTGCCATCAATTAACTTTTTTATTTATTTATGTATATCTCCTGATCCTTTATTTATCTTATGCTATATTCAGCCCTTATTATTTTGCAAACTTTTCAAATTTGTTACTGATTGATTAAATATTTAGAAAACCTTACATGTTAAATATATAATTTGTTAGATTTTTGTTAAATGTATTGTTAACCTTATTTGTCAAATGTATCCTTGTTAGATTTTTTTATATTAACAAATACAGATATTAGTACTTCATGATAAGCTCTTTATTAAATCTATGATTTGCTATGTGTATTGTCTTATGTTCATAAATAAAGATGATATTATTGCTTCATTTTTCTTGCCTGTTATATCTTCACATTTTCTAATTATGCCCAACATTTATGAATGTAATATATACTGTTTTATACATATCTCGTTGAATCATATTTATAGTATATATTAAATTATATTAATTATATATATGTTTCATTAATATTATTACTACAAATATTTTGATATTTATAATTATTATTATTAATTGATACATCTGAACGTCATTGTTGTCTGAATCATTCAGGCATTCAAATATGAATAGAAATGCCAAAAGGCATCAAAAGTATGCTGAAATGGTAAAAGATATAAAAACAAGAATTGTTGCGACGACGTAGAGAAACTCGAGCTGCAAAAAAGAGAAGCGCTACTTTACTTGCACTTCATCAAACAATTACTGATCAAGATAGCTATTCTTTCATTTATAGTGAACCTTTTAGCAGTCAACTTCTCATTCATCAATCCTCTACTGAACAAATACAAAATCAATCTTCCGATTTTAATGTAAATCATACTACTCAAGGTATAATTTTTTAACCTATATTTTGACTATTTTTAATATGACTACTCCATAAAGTGACCATCTTATTTTTATATGTCTTAAGGATAAATCATTGTTGCTCTTTCTCAAAGTTAGCAACTTTGCAAAATTTACTTGTCGAGTCTTAACAGCTTTGTTTTGTTCCAAATTGTGAACATTGTCATGTAAGACAATTTTATCTTGAACCTCCATCATTTTGTTGTTCGTCGAGACAAATTTCCATTGTTGCTCCTCAAATGCCTTATGGTTTGAGATGGTTATTTTTTTCCAATGACAAAGAATTAGAACATTTTAGGAAGAATGTTCGTATATACAATAATAATGTAGCTTTTACTTCTTATGGAGCTAGAAATGATCATAAACTAACAAAAAACAAGAAAGGAGTTTATACATTTCGTATTCAAGGAAAAGTTTATCATTTCCTAGACAGTTTAGTGTCAATAACCAATAAGGTATCTGGAATCCAACTATATTTCTTTGATATTGACGAAGAACTAAAAAGAAGGAATGACAGTTGTGATAAGCTTCGTGAGAGTACCCTAAAATTGATTATAGTAGTTTTGCAAGATAACCTTTATGCTAAGTTCTTTCGAAGTCTTATAGACATTCCATGACTTGAGAATCATGAAATAGTTCTGAGATGTTATCCCAGCTGAGATCAACGTGCTTATAATCTTCCTACTACATCACAAATGGCTGCTATGTGGACTGAAATTAATGATGAACAAATTGATAAATGTCCTCACATCCAAGTCTATGCTCACTCTGGTACAAATTATAGAATTCAATCATATTATGCATGTTATGACCTGCCTCAATATCCACTTTTATTTCCTCACAGTGAATCTGGATGGCATTGTGGAATTAAGCGGTTGAGTTCACAAAGAAATAAGAGCAGTGTTTCAGATGAATGGAGTGATGTTCATTTCGACTCCTTTACTGATCCATCTGAATTATTCGCTTCGGAAAACACAGGCAAGTTTGTCTTTTTGTTTTGTCATTTTCCAAATATTATTTAATTCTGTAGTTTTATTTATCAAATTTATTTTCTTTACTACTAGTTACTGAAGAAGGAAACTGTGACGATGGTTTGGTGTTTACTAGAGAATATTATTGCTATCGACTCCAAATGAGAGAAAACGATGAATCCATACTACTCCATAGCTTAAAACTGCTTTAACAATTTGTTGTTAGTACTTATATAAAAATTGAAATGTCCTGTCTTGATTTCCATAGAAAAAACAAAATGAGATGCGGACAGAAATTTCGCAGGGTTTTTTAGATAGCATTAATGTTGGTCAAACAGAAGATTTTAAAATTGGCCGTCAAGTAGTTCTCCCAGCTTCATTTATCAGTGGTCCAAGACACATGAAGTGATGTTATCTTAATGCAATGGTTCTAGTGCAAAATATGGTAAACCAAATATTTTCCTTACTATGACTTGCAATCCTTTGTGGAGAGAAATACAAGAGAATCTTAAATTTCATGAAAAAGTGCAAGATAGATCAGATTTATTATCTAAAGTATTCAAAGCTAAATTTGAAATTCTAAAAAATGAGTTAATCAAAAAACAAATCTTTGGAGATGTTGCTGCATTTGTTTATGTTATTGAATTTCAAAAGCGTGGATTCCCTCATGCTCATTTATTGCTAATACTTAAGCCACATTTTAAATTGCTAAATCCGGATTCTTACAATCCAGATTCTTACGATCAGATAATATATGTTGAAATACCTAATCTTGATCAAAATTTGTGGTTATATTCTCTTGTCACTAAACATATGATTCATGGTCCTTGTGGTTTTATGAACAAAGATTGTCCTTGCACGAGAACTGGTGTATACAAAAATCATCATCCTAAGTTTTTTTTCTCCTTTTATTGTTCATAGTGAAGACAGTTATCCATGCTATAGATGAAGAGATAATGGAAGGAAAACAAAAATTTGCAGACTTGAGGTTAATAATAGGTGGGTTGTTCCTCATAATCTGTACCTTTTGATGCTTACTTGATTGTCACATAAATGTTGAAATATGTTCAACTGTGAAACTTGTTAAGTACTTATACAAATATGTCTTTAAGGGCTATGACCTTGTCAGCTTTAGCATTATCAATCAAGACAATGCAACTGGTATTGATGAAATCAGTAATTTTCAAGAAGATTATAGGATTTCACCTCCTGAAGCTTTATGGCGTATATATGAATTCTATCTAGCAGAGATGAATCCATCACTTTATATACTGCAAGTTCACCTCCCAGATCAATAATTCATTTCCTTTGACAAAAATGTTGATTTGTTTTATTTATTGAGAAATGTCGACTTCTCGAAAACAATGCTAATTGAATTTTTCAAGATGAATTTGACAAATAAAAGGGCAGAAGAGATGAAATGTCTATATAAAGGATTTCCTGAACATTTTGTTTGGAATCAAAAAACAAAAACATGGTAAAAAAAAGTCAAAGAAAAGAAATAGGAAGAATGGTTACTGTTGACCCTAGAGAAGGCGAAAGGTATTACTTGAGGTTATTACTCACACATGTTAAAGGACCAACATCATTTGATAACTTGTTAACTGTTGACGGTGACAAGAGAAGCTGTTTTCGGGAGGCTGCACTACAATTAGGATTGCTAGCATCTGACTCTAATATAGAACAAAAACTTGAGGAAGTTGTTGTGTTTCAGACGCCAGCATCCCTCAGACTTTTATTTGCTATGCTTTTGTTCTACTGTTCGTTGACAAATCCTAAGCAACTTTGGGAAACATTCAAGGACAACCCTTGTTCTGACTACCAGTATGCTTCTTCTTCCTCTAGTACGTACACATCTGATGACATTACAAAAATGGCTCTTCAAGATATCAATAAATCTCTAAAGCAAATGGGAAAAAGTTTGACCGATTATCATTTCATTGATCATCAATTTCATGTTGATTATCATCAACATCAAACTAAGGAAATACAAAGTGAGATCAATGTACAGTTGATCCAGAAGACTAATTGTTACAATCAAGGTTGAAAAATGAGCAAAAGTACATATTTGATATAATTATGAATTTAGTTTTGACTTCAAGTGGTGGAAATTTTTTTATTGATGGTCCTGGCGGAATCAAAAAAACTTTCTTATACCAAGCTCTCCTTGCAAATTTAAGGTTATAGGGACAAATTACAGTTATTGTTGCTACATCGGGTGTTACAGTATCAATCCTTCCAGGTGGTAGAACGGCTCACTCAAGATTTAAAATCTTGCTTGATTTATCAAAGAAAAAAGTTTGTCAATTAAGCAAACAAAGCAGTATTGCGAATTTGATATTTAAATCTAGTCTTATTTTATGGCACGAAGCTTCTATGGAAAAACGAGAAGCCATTGAAGCATTCCATGATTTACTTCAAGATATCATGAACTGTAATCAACCTTTTGCAGGAAAAATTCTTGTTTTTGGTGGTGGTTTTCGTCAAACTTGACCAGTTATTGACCAAGCTACAAAACAACAACTGATTGACTCGAGCCTTTTAAATTCACATCTCTGGCCCTGTATCAGATGATAAACTAATGCGTTAGTCCAACAAACAATTCTATTGACGAAATTAATGACATGATGATTCATAAATTGTCAGGAGATATGCATTCATATATGAGTTTTGACAAAACGGTTGACCGAAGACATCAAGCTGATTATGAAGATTTTTTCAATTCTTTAAATCCTAAAGGCCTACCTCCACACAAACTCTTACTCAAAGAAGGCTCCCCAATTATGCTAATGAGAAATTTAAATCCAACTGAGGGACTTTGCAATGGGACAAGATTGATATGCAAACAATTAAAAGATCATACAATGTCTACAGAGATTGTGTTTGGACCTCACAAAGGAAAATTGATTTTTATACTTAAAATTCCCTTGCAACTTCAGAAAATGAAAAAAAAAGAAATTCCTTTCGTTAGAACATAGTTCCCTTTTCGTTTGTGTTTTGCAATGACCATAAACAAATCCCAAGGTCAAACACTTGATCATATAGGAATTTATCTCCGTCAACTTGTATTCTCACATAGACAGTTATATGTGGCTCTGTCAAAAGCTCGAACTCCTGAATCAGTTAAAGTTCTGATTATTCTAGGAACTTTTGAATCTTCAAAGTTTGATTAAAAAATAAGAAATATTGTGTTTCATGAAAATTTTCAATTAGTCAAGTTATAAAAGATAAAGTTGTTAGGACCTATGTTAATTGTTTCTTTTCAACTTAATATAATTTCATTTTATATTAAAAAAATTGTTTCTCCTGACTAAAACAATTGTTCCAGGATGGAAAACCATTTATTGATTAAGGAAATTTTACCTGGCACTCAATGGTGGTCTTGCGAAATTATCATCCAAGAAAAACATGTTGTTGCTTCTCCTGGTATACCATCAAAAAGATAAAAGTTTATCTTTTTTTATTCTAAGGTATAACAAATATGCTTTCTTCATTTAACATATTTTTACTTAATTTGTAATAATTTCTTTATTATTAATAGGGATCACAAGTTAAAGGTATTATATTCAACAATGACATTCATGAGCAACATTTTGCAACCATGTAAGAAATATATTATTTCTAATGCCATTGTGAAGCCAATTCCCGCTCAATATCAAATTGAAGATTTGAAAATACAATGGATAATTACAAGCTGCACTGTCATTGAACTTGTACCGAATGCTGATACCATCATCCCCATGAAATTTAACTATATACCTTTTGCCGAAATTATCAACTGTATAAATGGCAAGCAAAAATCAGTTGGTTAGACCCTTAAGCTATTTCTATATACATTATTCACAAATTTTGGCTGTTATATCCAATTATATTTCTTTTTAACACGTAATAGATATTTTGGTCGTGGTTGTTGAAGTCTTAGATAAAAAAAGAAATCAACAGAGATGGAAGAAATTCAATTGTGCAAAAATTTTGTTGTCACCAACAAAGAGTAATTTTTATTCTTTGTTATTCTTTATATTTTGCATGAAACTGAAATCAATTCTTTCTTTTCACATTTCTTTCTTTATTAGTCAACAAACAATTATACTGTCGATGCGGAACTCTTTTGTCATCAACGAGGGCCAACAAATTACTGAATCCTTGCACTCTTATCTAATAATTGTCTGTAGGAGACTAAAAGTGAACTTCTATAACGGTATTTTTTTCCTTCATCGTAATATTACATTTTATTATTTATCTTTTTTATTTTATTTAAAAGTTTTGATTCAAAATTTTAGGTATTGCATTATCAACCTAGTTCAACTCAACAATTCTTGTTGATCCACTGATGCAATTAATTGTTGATCTTAAAATTTTGTATGCATTATCTTTACCCCAACATCTTTACTCCAAGAATCAATTAAATTATATATCTTTACTTCAACTATCAATAAAATTATATAGAAATTTATAAAATTTTGATGCTTTCGTGTTTATAATTATTAAGTTACAGGGCATGAAGAAATAGTAAAGAAATTAAAAACCTTATTAGCGAACGATCCTACACGAGATATAATCTTGATATATCCTTCGGATCTCATCAGAAAATCACCAAAGTCATGTTCTTGAATTCTACCAGCAAGGTAATTGCATCTATATATTCTTTCGAAATATTTTGTATTCATTTTTTTTATGGAAATCTTATTATGGATTATTTGCAGATATCATGGATTAAAGCTAAAATTTTCTTCCATCACATCTTGCAAAAATACTGGTATATGGCATGTAAGAAATGTTTTCGTTCTACAGCTGCTACCTATGAAGTTCTATTCACTTGTAATTCTTGCAGAGAAAAACTTACTGTTGAACCTAAGTTTGCTTCTCTGTTGTCTCTTCAATTTACTACTTTTTCCTTCTAGATTTTGAATTTTTGACGTTTTTACTTGGATGTCGCCGGTGTAACTTAACAAGTTATACTTTTGACTTTTTTACTTGGATATCATGCCTGTGACTTGTTAAGTCACATTCGTGACTTTTTTACTAACCCCCGGGTGTGACTTAACAACTCACACTCATGACTTTTTTAATTGAATGTCACGAGTGTGACTTAAGAAGTCACACCCGTGACTTTTTTTACTTCCAATCACACCTGTGACGCTTTCCTCCTCATGTGTGTGACTTAACAAGTCACACCCGTGACCCATAACCTTTTTCTTCACGGGCATGACTTTTCTTCACGAATGACACATTCTCTAATGTCACAGTCATTTTTCTTCTTGCCTTCACAACATCGCAATTTTTCACACCCCTGATACCTTATAATTTTAATGTCCATTTTTTTTCCTCCAATGAATTTTTCCTCCATCCATTTTTCTCTTCGTACCTATGAATTTACAAGTTCGTTTATTATCATTTTTTAGTTAAGATATATCTAACTTTAAATATAATGTCCTTTTTTTTCTTCCATTCTAACTTTTGATACAGATGTCGACATGACGTGGATTTGACCGATGAAACAGGCACTATCACGACTTCTATTTTTGGTGAACTAGCTAAAAAACTTTTCAATTTCACCGCTATTAAAGCTACGTGATATTACAATGAGGTTATATTTTTCCATATAAATTTTTTACATGTGCAATTTAATATGAGAACAATTATCTTTATGTGGCTATATCGCTAACAATTGACATTTTTGCATTCCCATAATAAGAACATGGAAGTTCCTCTAGAAAAAGTGTCTACAGAATTAAGAGGCAAAACATTTCTTCTTCATGTCAAACCAGCAAACATTCAGTCATTAGATGCAATGCAGCGAATTACTATTATGTATTACTATGAAATTGATGATGACGAACTGCAAAAGGCTTCGACTTCACCCATAAAAGATGACCAAATTTCAAATCAACATAACAATGCTAAAATTACACCTCAACCTATTTAAGGTATTTGTTATTTCTCACTATGTATTCATTTAGTTTTACCATTTTCATCTTTACCAAACTATGTAAACTCTTTTTTACATTCATTATATTATCATCTATTATTTATCTATCTAGCATTTAGAAAAAGATTCATGTTACCTTATATATTCTGTACCTAATATACTTTGAATTTGTATATCTTTAGAACATATTGCTAAATTTTCTTCATCAATCAGACATTGCTTTCATAAAAGATTAAGCCATATTGAACCCAGTCCACAGTCAAATGTAGAAATGATCATTAACAATACTGAATCCATACTGCACTCAAATACAGATGATGATTGCAGTAACAAAAAACCCAAATTTTCGTGATCTATTTTTGTTAGAACAAAATGTTCATATGACTTGTGTACCTTTTGTGCTTTTATTTGATATTATCTTAAACTCAATATTCTAACCATCATATAATTCTAGATATAATTATGATATCCATGTGATGGTTTTCTTCTTGTTAAATCACGGTCGTTAATAATTTTTTATTACTTGCGTCGTAATCATTTATTGTTTTTATTAAACTCATGCAAATCCTAAAGTTAAAACTTCCATGAAATCTCAACATATCAAAAGAATAAGAAAACGTTTTCTTTGCTTTATGTATATTTTCTCTTTTTCTAACTTTTCATTCTTATCAGATTTTTTTCACGGTTGTGACTATTAAGTCACAAGCCTGATTTATTTTTTCAACAGTAACAAGTGTGATTTATATTTTCCGCAAGATGTATGATATGATTAATTTTTATCATAATATAATCAATTAATAAATACAATTATTTTTTATCATCATTAGTATATGATTAATTATTTACTTGATTAAGTAGTCAATATTATTATATAGTTTTTATATATACGTGGTTAATTAGAAAAACAATAAAAAAACACAGGACGATGTCACAATTGTGACTTAACGTGTCACACCCGTGAAAGACTGTATTCTTATTCTTACTTGTCACTGTTAATTATTTTATAATAACTATTAATGATATCAAAATTAATTATATTTAAACTAATTAAAATAACCCAAATTAATATAAACTTTTTATATACAAGTTAATTATATTCATGTTAAAATTATGTATATATATATATATATTAAATATTTACATAACTATATAAATATATATAATGAAGTTATAGTTGTAAAAAAATAAACATAAAAATAATATTTACATTATATATATATATATAGAGAAAGTAGTTTTATTGCCTCATGGATATTACAACGGGTAAGAGAAAAATGGACGACGAAGTGATCAGGTTCTGTCCCCTTTTTACATCTAGTTTACATATTTATAACAAAAAAAAGTAGGTAACTATTACTGATATTTTTTACATATGCCACCTAATACATTGCACCTATCTTACAAGACGAAATAATAACTTTATCTCGTTTGTCTTTATTTTCTGCTGGTACCTTCACTGTTATCTTTTTTAAGTACTGGAATCTTTAATTGCTTTCATCTTTTGGAGTAGCAGAATGAGCCGTTGTCTTTGTGCAAGCTGGACATATATCTTTTTGGTGTCTTCGGA
>JANZLD010010194.1:0-11249 GCA_026413575.1 Erythroxylum carthagenense
ATATATTCAAAATATTGTTGCATTATTAAACAAATTTATTTCATTACTAATATTTAATAGTTATTAAATAAATATTAGCCAAAATTTCAAATATACACAGTATGTGGTGTTTTGAGAATAACTCATAGAATAATAAATCAAATTGAATGATCTTAGTATCAATAGAGACTTAAGACGTAAGAGAATAATTTGTTAAAGGAAATGTTACCAAATTCCTTCACTTTCCTGATGAAAATAATTGTGCAAAATGGACCCAAAAGTATACCTTTAAACAAATCTGAGTTAATCATTTGAAAGTGGATATTCGAATGATTATTGTGAGAAGATTAATGATAAGAAACCCGTAATTGTCATGAATATGCATTCTATATATTCAGTATACATGAATGTGCATTAATGAATACATAATTGTGCAATATTGTGATATATGAATGTATTGTCTGTATAGAGGAGCGCATTGAACGACAACACCCAGACATTGCCGAGACAAGGCAATAGCTGTTTGGAGCATACTATGGGTAACCTAAGATGATCTCACCTTATTGCTTTATGCATTATTGAACTGTACTGAATTGTGTTGATTGTGTAATAGATTTCTGACAATATTTGTCTAAGGCATTTTAATGCATGAGAATGATATTGGAAGTGTTGATTGAATGTGAATGCGTCATCCTAAATGACTTTCTTATTCTCAGCTAAAAAGTTGAATGCCCGACCTAGTCCGATGACTATTGCTACTGTGATTGTTACTGTAATTGATACTATGACTGATACACTGTTATATTACGTGCAAATGAAAATGATTGAATTTGATGACTGAATTGTGGCATGCACTTCATTCCAATGCATGTAATATAAAGGAATTGTAACTGATGTTGCTACGGATACTGTTACTAATAAGAGCTTTAAGCTCCCGCATATGTGGTTCAAGCCTATTGCTCAATGTGATCAATGAGTCATAGACTAACTAACTGAGCATAATAATTCAAGATACTGAAAAGGCACAAAGTCACAATAATATAAAAATGAATCCGAGTCTCATACATATCGTATTCACATATAATTTGAATTTATTGAATGATTTGCAAAGCTGTGTGAATGTCGTTATATGATTGAACTGTTTAACTAAGAAATGATTTATCTGTGATAGTATTTGATACTTGTCAAGTGGATTTGAATTGTATGGTTACATACTATAATTGATCTTGTTTTATGACATGAGTGAACCATCGAGGATGGTTAGAATTTTGAGTTCACAAAATTCATCATAATTACACAGTTGCTTTTTAGGTTCGAGAGTGAGACGACCTAGCTTCTAAGACTCTGTAGAAGCATATTTTGTGCAACTGTTACAGTTAGATTTGGCTCAAAGGTCTGCCAGCTAGGATTGAGGACATGGTTGTTTCTTTCGAGTTTATAGTATTCAGTGTGTGTTGAGTTATTTATGTTCATAGGACAATGTTGTATAAACATGGATGATATTGTATTATATGAAACAATGTAAATTATGGTTTTTGATGTAATATGATAACATTTTGGATTTTAGCAACTATGTGATTAATGGTTTAGTTTATGATGCCATGTTATGACAGTGAAGATGAGATAGTTAACATGTCATTTCTATCAGGCATGTACACATGTATCCGATGGACACGTGCATATGTTAGTTGGGAATAGGGTGTTACATTTTTGGTATCAGAATATGGTTTGACATCCATAGGGATAAGTGGTGATATTCAGTGTGAAATGTTATGGAAATGGCAGATGATAATTGAAGTTCTGGAGCACTCAGCTGACTTGAGATCGTAGGGAGCCAGTGGGGAGTAGTTGGTATCTCGACCTGAGCGAGTGCCTCCAAGAATTCTTGAGAAAAGGAAAAGGAGGTATGATAAACTACGAAAGCAGGGAGCCGTAGATTTCTATGGTAGTACATACCTTGCA
This sequence comes from Erythroxylum carthagenense, assembly GCA_026413575.1. Classification (NCBI taxonomy): domain Eukaryota; kingdom Viridiplantae; phylum Streptophyta; class Magnoliopsida; order Malpighiales; family Erythroxylaceae; genus Erythroxylum; species Erythroxylum carthagenense. Next base: position 1,942 of record JANZLD010010194.1, read on the forward strand.
GAAGCTGAGGGATTGTTAGAGTAGATAGAATGAGTATTTGATTAGATGAAATGTGAGTCGGACGAGAAGTTTGACTATGTCATTTCTTTACCACAAACCCAGCTTATCAATCGTGCAAAATTGTTCCTGGCAGTGCCACCGGGCCTTGCACTTTGACTTGGGGAGACTTTCTGAGGGCTTTCAGAGAAAATTATATGCCCCAGGTATACATGGATAGGAAGATGAAGGAGTTTATGGATCTGAAACAGGGTGGAATGTCTATAGCAGATTATGAGATTAGATTTAATGAGCTGATGAGGTATGCTTCTGTCTTAATTCCTACTGAGGTAGATAAATGCAGGAGATTTGAAGATGACCTAAACATGGAGATTCGGACAAGGCTAGTTGTTACTAACCTGAGCAGTTTCACTGAGCTCAGAGCAACCTCGATCCAAATGGAGCAATTGTTAAGGGACAGTCAGTCTGATCAGAGATCAGAAATTAGTCAGAAGAGGCCTAGTGAATCTCAGGGTGGTTCAAGTAGAAGATTCAGTAAACGTCAGACCAGAGCATTCAAAAAACCATCTGGATCTAGATTTGGTTTCACTAAGTCTAGGAATAATAAATGTATAACATTAGATCAATTGCCAGCTTGTTAGTATTATGGGAATAAACATAGTGGTGTATGCTGGAGATTGACGGGAGCCTTCCTTCGATGTGGCTCACTTGATCATCAAATCAGAGATTATACATTGATGTCTGGACCACAGTCTGGTGGGAGAGGGAGTAAAGTAACAAAACCTATTATTCAGTAAAGCTGAGTCAGTAGGACTGGGAAGAGAAGTCGTGGTAGAGGTAGGATGAGTTCTGGAAGTGTTACTAGGAGGACTGAGGTGAGGAGCAATCAGTCGCAGTCTCAAGCCAAAGTTTATGCCATGATGAGGAAAGAGGCTCAAAATTCTCCAGATGTTATCGCAGGTGTGTTATCATTATTTACTTTTGAGGTAATGCATTGCTAGATCCTAGATCTATGCATTCATTTATCACAATGCAATCCAAATGCCATGTGCGGTGTAAGAAGTGTCTAGATTGCGTTGTGATAGAGAGTTTCTGAGATGTGAATTAAAGGTGAGTACATCGATTGGTAGTACTACCGTGATTGGGGAGATCTGTAAGAAGTGTCTGATTCAAATTGATTAGGCAAAGTTGGCAGCAGATTTGATTGTTTTACAATTGGAGGAGATAGATGTTATCATAGGCATAGATTAACTCACCGCTCATAGGGCCATCATGAACTGCTATATGAAGGAAGTGAGTTTAGAGTCTCCTGATCAACCGAGAGCAGTATTCAGAGGCATTATCCAAGTAGTGCCAACTAGACTAATTTTATTTATTAGTGCTTTGAAGTTAATGTCTGGTGGATGTGAGACCTATCTGGACCACGTGATTGATACTCAAACTGAAAAGAGTGTACAAGATATTCCCATTGTTAAGGAATTCCTAGACGTGTTTCTCTTTGAATTACCTGGTTTGCCTCCATAATGAGAAACAGAGTTCACAATTGACTTAGTTCCAAGTACTGCTCCTATATCTATTCCTCTATATAGGATGGAACCAATGGAATTAAAGGAGTTTAAGGTTCAGTTGCAAGAATTGCTCGAGAAGGAGTTCATTAGGCCCGGTATTTCACCTTGGGGCACTCCAGTGCTGTTTGTAAAGAAGAAGGATGGTACTTTGAGGTTGTGCATTGATTATAGGCAACTTAACTAGGTTACAGTGAAGAATAAATACCCGTTGCCTAGAATTGATGACTTATTTGATCAATCGTAGGGAGCTTGAGTATTCACTAAACTTGATTTGAGATTTGGGTATTATCAGCTAAAGATAGCAGAGGCTGATGTACCAAAAAGTGCTTTCAGATGCAGGTATGGACATTTTGAGTTCTTAGTAATGTCATTTGGTTTAACTAATGCCTAGCTGCATTTATGGCATTGATGAATAAGGTGTTTCAGCCCTACCTAGACCAGTTTGCAATTGTGTTCATTGATGACACTCTAGTGTATTTAAGAAGCAATGAGGAACATGCTGAGCATCTAAGAATAATTTTGCAGACTATAAGAGAAAAACAATTGTATTCCAAACTCAGTAAATGTGAATTTGGCTAAATCAGGTGGTATTTCTAGGTCATATAGTAATGGGGCATGGTATTCAAGTGGATTTAATGAAAATTAAAGTAGTAATGAGATGGAAAATACTAAAGAATGTATAAGAGAGTCAAATTTTCCTCATATTAGCTAGTTATTATCGGAGGAGGTTTGTTAAGGGGCTTTCTTTAATCCGAGCCCCTCTGACTAAACTTTTAAGGAAGAACGTGGCATTTAGATGGAATGACAAGTGCTAGAGAAGTTTTGAAGAGTTTAAACATCGGTTGACTACAGTGCCGGTGTTGACTATTCCATCAAGATCCAGTAGATATGTTGTATATAGTGATGCGTCGCATTAGGGACTGGGATCTGTATTGATGCAGTATGGTAAGGTGGTAGCCTATACATCAAGACAATTAAGGTTTGACGAGATAAATTACCCGATACATGATTTGGAGCTTACAGTAGTAGTTTTTGCTCTAAAGATTTAGAGACATTACTTATATGCGAGACATTTCAGATATACACTGATCATAAGAGCTTGAAGTATCTGTTAAGCCAGAAAGAGCTGAACATGAGATAGAGAAGATGGATAGAGTTACTGAAAGACTATGATAGCACAATTGAGTATCATCCAGGAAAGGTTAATGTAGTGGCTGATGCTTTGAGTAGAAAGTCGAATACCAGTGTAGCTCAGATTCAATTATTAAGGTTACCAAGCCTGATTTAGTTGAGAGCTTTGAATGTAGAGATGAATCTAGAGCATAATGAAGCGTTGATAACTACGTTGAAACTGAGGCCAATGTTGCATGATCGGATCAAAAGAGTACAGAGTAAAGATCCTGAAATGGTGAAATTGATTGAGTTTGCTTATAACAATCATTATCATAGCAGAATTGGGATGGCATCGTATGAGGCGTTGTATAGCAAAAAATGTCGATCACCTGTATACTGGGATAAGGAAAGGTTGAGAATGATTGAAGGACCAAAAATGATACAGGATATTGTAGAGAAGGTGAAATTGATCAGGAGTTGAATAAAAGTGGTTCAGGATAGACAAAAAAGCTATGTGGATCAGTATAGAATGGATATAGAATATAATGTTGGAGAGAGAGTATTTCTGAAAGTGTTGCCTTGGTGTGGTGTGCTGAGATTTGATAAAAAGGGCAAGTTGAGCCGAGATACATTGGTCATTATAAGTTTAGCATATAAATTAGCTTTGCCTAACGAGATGTCCCAATTGCATAATGTGTTTCATGTAAGTATGTTAAGAAGATACAGATCTGATCCTACTCATGTATTACCAGCTCAAGATATTGAGATTGATAGCAATTTGAGTTATATTGAGTAACCGATCAAGATAGTGGGTTATAAGACAAAGTAGTTGAGAAATAGAGTGATTCTATTAGTGAAAGTTCATTTGAGAAATCACTCCACTGAGGAAGTAACATGGGAAACTGAGGATCATATAAGACGACAGTATCCCCACCTATTTGAATTATTTGGTAAGAATTTTGAAGACAAAATTTTTATTTGGAGGGGAGAATTGTAACATCTTGTTATCTGAATTAAGATTAAAATGGTGATTATTAGATATTAATGAGAAATTAGGAAGCATAATTCATGTTTATGTATAATGTGACATGCACATACATGACACTATTGCTCTTGCACATTACAATTATTTGTACATGCATTCATTGATATTTTTCGGGTATAATTAATTGTTAATAATGAAATTAAAATGTGAATTGTGAGCTTTTTGAGCTGAAAATTTATTTGGAGAATAATCTGATTATTTCAAATTTTTGGTAAATTTTTGGAAATTTTTGAAATTTTAGGTTATGAATAATGTTAAGTGATCATGATGTGAATTGTGTTTTGATATGTCTTAAATTTTGGTATGATTGGATTTCAATTAGAAAATTTGGAATTAAATGTTAGGGATTGAAAATTTGATAGATTAAAATGTACTTTTGGACTGGGACAAATGCCAAGTGGTAGGATAAATTGATACAAGAAAATTTTGGATGATTAAGCCTAAAATTGAGAGACATTTGACATAGTTAAATGTGTGACAAATGGACTAGTAAGTGAATGAAAATTGGACCAATTATTGTGTGACATGTGGACTGATTTAGTAAGGACAAATGACAACTGAAAATGAGGATTAATGGTAGCATACTAGGTTGATACATGGCAAACATGCTTTATGACAAATGCTTTGGCCAAATGAAGACACCTAGCACCTAGTGAAGAAAGTTACAGCAAGGAAACTTCTATATTCTTCTACTTTGTTCTTCATCTTCTTCACTGAAATTCCTTCAGTTCTTTTTTCTCTGCAATGTTTTAAACCCTAACTCAGTTTCAACATCAACCATACATATATCCTTCATCAAATTGTCAAGAAATGAGCTCATCTTCACCTTGAGTATGTGATGAATCATGTATGAATGGAGGCCTAGTTAATATGAAGTTTTGAGCTAAAATTGGAAGCCTAAAAGTAGGTAGCAAATCTGATCTTTATGATATGTATATTACTATAAGAATGAAGCCTGAATTGAAATGACATATATGAGATATTGGAGAAGATGTGTGCTGGAATATTATAAACTGGAGAATTTACATTGAACAGACTTTGGTATTTTGGTTATATCTTGAATTGCAGATTTCTAAATACGTTGATTCTTGATTCAGAATAAATTAGAGACATATGTATACAACTTTATTGAGAATTCAACTGTTAATTCCATCTCTAAATATTTCAAAATCTAACTAAAACTAGAGTCAGGAGTTCTATTACAGTTTAAAAATAGTCTAAACTCTTTTGGGTATAACTTTCAGTATACTGAATCAAATTGTACGATTTGGGTGTTATTAGAAACTGGAAACATAGTGGAACAATTATCTAGAATAAAGTGTTACTGAAATACACCATTTTTCTTGTCATAATGGTCATGCAAAGTTATCTCGAAAGGAGGTGCTAGGTGAAAATGCTGAGGTGTGCTGGAATTTGATAACTAGAATATTTTTACTAAACATGCTTCAGTATTTTGGCTATATTTTGATCTGTAGATTTCCAAATGAAATTATTCTTAATTTAAATTTAAGTAGAGACATTTGGCTACAAATGTTAAGAAGAAATTGAATTTGAATTCTGTCCTTAAGGGTATTGAAATTTGGTATGAAATTAAGTCTTAGCTTAGGCTATAGCACTACCAGGGACAAACATCATATCCTATTGTTATTGTATAAACTGTATTGATTTAGGTTGAATTAGAAAATTGTATCAATATTGTAGTTTATTCTCTCAGCTTTAAATTGGTATAAAGTTTGTAATTTTTGGATATTGGAATTGAGAGTTACAATTTGTATAACTTGAATGCATGGTTATACATTAGCCAAAATTTCAAATGTACACAGTCTGTGGTATTTTGAGCATAACTCATATAATAATGAACCAGATTGAATGATCTTAGTATCAATAGAGACTTAAGACATAAGAGAATAATTTGTTAAAAGGAAGTGTTACCAAATTCCTTCACTTTTCTGATGAAAATAATTGTGCAAAATGTACCCGAAAGTTTACCTTTAAACAAATCTAAGTTGATCAACTGAATGTGGATATCTGAATGATTATTAGGACAAGATTAATTATAAGAAACCCAAAATTTTCATGAAAATTCTTGTACATATTTAGTATACATGAATGTGCATTAATGAATACATAATTGTGTAATATTATGATAAGTGAATGTATTTTCTATATAGAGGAGCGCATTGAATGACAACATCCAGACATTAACGGGACTTCAAGGCAATAGCTGTTTAGAGCATACTATGAGTAACCTAAGATGGTCTCACCTTATTGTTTTGTACATTATTGAACTGTATTGCTAACTTATTGAACTGTGCTGATTGTGTACTAGATTCCTGACAATATTTGTCTGAGACATTTTGATGCATGAGAATGATATTGGAAGTGTTGATTGAAAGTGAATGCATCATCCTAAATGATTTTCTTATTCTTAACTAAAAAGTTGAATGCCAAACCCAGTTCGATGACGACTGCTATTGTGACTGTTACTGTAATTGATACTATGACTAATGTATTGTTATATTACATGCAAATGAAATTGATTGAATTTGACGAATGAATTGTGGCATGCACTTCATTCCAATGCATGTAATATAAAAGAGTTGTAACTGATGTTGCTACTGATATTGTTACTGATAAGAGCTTTAAGCTCCCGCATATGTAGTTAGAGCCTGTGGCTTACTGTGATCAATGAGTCACAGACTGACTGATTGAGCCCAATAATTCAAGATACTGCAAAAGCATACAATCACAATAATATAAAAAGGAATGTGAGTCTTATACATATCGCATTTGCATATAATTTGAATTCATTGAATGATTTGCAAAGCTGTGTGAATGTCGTTATATGATTGAATTGTTTAACTGAAAAATAATTTATCTGTGATAGTGTCTAATACTTGTCAAGTGGATTTGAACTGTATGATTACATACTATAATTGATCTTGTTTTATGACATGAGTGAACCATCAAAGATGGTTACTCTGCTGAGTTTGCAAAATTTATTAAAATTGCACCGTTGCTTCTCAGGTTCAAGAGTGAGACAACTTAGCTTTTAAGACTTCGTAGAAGCATATTTTGTACAACTGTTACAGTCAAATTTGACTCAAAGTTCTTTCAACTAAGATTGAGGATACAGTTGTTTCTTTCGAGTTTATAGTATTCGGTGTGTGCTGAGTTGTTTATATTCATAGGACAATGTTGTATAAACATGGATGATATTGTATTATATGAAACAATGTAAATTATGGTTTTTGATGTAATATGATAACGTTTTGGATTATAGCAATTGTGTGATTGATGGTTTAGGTTATGATGCCATGTTATGTATAGTGAAGGTGAGATAGTTAACATAACATTTCTGTCAGGCATGTACACGTGTATTGGATGATAGTTAACATATCATTTCTGTTAGGCATGTACACGTGTATTGGATGGACGCATGTGCATATGTCATATGGGAATGGGGTATTGCGGGCCCAATGATGTTAATTTCAGTTATGATAATTCCAATTTTACTCAAATAAATCCTATATAGAGTAGCCCAAGTAAGGCTCCTAAGGAAGATTTTATTATGTTAACGAATACTAATTAGAATAAAACAAAAAAATCTTCATTTGTTATTTAACAATAAAATATAACTATGTACTCCCATGTAAACTTTAATAAATATTTATATTGAAAACATTAATCTATCATTGGTGTAATGTTTTTGAGTTTCAACATTTTTTCCATTTTCTAGACATAGTAACTGACATGGAAAGATAGTCTATAATAATAAGTATAACCTTGTCTAATCTTGCTCCTTAATTTAAAGTTCTTACATGAACATGAGCATAGATAACCATCATAAATGGCATCATCCTAGCTTCCATCATTGGGCATTAGTTTTATTTATGAATGATTTCGAGTAGGTTTCATGATGACATGAAATTTATTTTCCCTTCAATGTCATTCCCATCTTTGCTAATTCTAATTGGATGTCTTTGAGCTAAAAAAAAGATAACTAGATAGAGAAAAAGGAAACAAGAACAACAGGAGAATTTTATAACATATCATTTAATTGGTGGATAACAAAAATCAAACGTATGTAAGTGTCAATGATGCACATATTCATTATGGTCCTATATACCTTGAACTTTAAGTTATTGTTTTGTTCAATTTTTTATTCTGCAAAATCTCACATATCAAAACATAAAAATAATTGTTTATTTTATATCTTCAATTGATTTCTAGAAACAACTGTTAAAAATGAGAAGGCTAAGAGTAACATAATTGTTTGAATGACAACAACGCATTGTTGGCTTAATTAGATAACTATATAATTGTAATACTTGAGGACTTATTTGTTAACCTTCTTTGGAGATAACAAATGAACTATAAGGGTTATGTTTTTTGAAAGATAATAACTTCCATTCGTAAGTAGAGTTTATGTATAGCTTATGATGCTCAAAACTAAGGAACTACAACCAATAAATCTATTGTGATGAGTAAAGTTCCTAGTGATATGGGAGACAAAGTTGTTTAACTAAGATTTCATTGTTGTCATAGACATATTGACTTGTTGGTGTGGATACTTCTATCTATCAAGCCCATCTTACATTGGTGGATGATTTCCATATACAGTGTCTCCAAGCAATTACTTGCTTATTTGAATATTCGACTATTTCACTCCTTCCAATTGTAGTATACCATAGTGATCCAGGTTATCTTTAAGGTAATGTAATTCTCTTTGTTTATGGTTTTGAGATTACATAACCAAGTAACAGTGTCCTTTCAAAAATGTACTTGAGAGTGTATGCTCATTTTGGCTTGGATTTTGCTTCATATCTCTTTAGAGTAGCGGTATTCAATCATTAAATGGTCCAAATTTCCCTTCTCTATATTGCAAAGTTCACAAGTGAGATTATTAATGTGAAACTTTAGCCTGTTTTTAGTTACCAGTCCCCCTTTCATGCACAACTAGAGTATAAGGAGTGGGCAAGTTTAATATTAATGTCCCAAATCAGAGAGCTCCATTCAACTCTCGTGTTTAGATCTGCCTGTAGTAGCGCTTTGCATTTTTTAGTGCTGAAGTGACCTGAACTATTGGTTACCTATTGGATTTGATCATTTCGGCTCTATTGGCAATTTGGCATGTGATAAAGGATGAAGCTAGAGTATTTGTTGTTGTGGAAAGGCCAAAACCATCTTTTATCTCTTATGAGACGACTGAACTTAGTTTCTACACTTACCAACCGCCGTAAGCATTTAAGTTCTTCCACTTGACAGAGGGGACCTCTGTTGTGCCAATTATCATATAAGAAAAGAGTGTTTTCACCATTTCCTAGTTTATGGACAACTAGATTGTTGGCACCCGATCTAGAGACCGGATCCCAACCGGAAAGAGGAAAGCAAAAGCAAAAATGAAAGGCAGAAACGAATGCTAAACAAGTACAAATCGAATTGGAAGGCGAAAAACAATCGAAAACGAAAGTAGCGAAACCGAATCGAGACAAAGCAAATTGTTCAGAATCGAATGCTAAAGGCATATCGGAAACGAATCGAATTCTTAATGGAATCGAAAGCAAATCGAATCAAATCATATA
>JANZLD010010230.1:0-11247 GCA_026413575.1 Erythroxylum carthagenense
CCTATTTAAAGAAAAGATATACAAAGATAAATGGTAAAGATAATTACAAATAACTGATTAATATTATCCTTAATACTCCCCCTCAAGTTGGAGAGTGTATGTTTTGTACTCCCAACTTGCTTCTCAAGAACTGAAATTGATCACGACCCAAAGCCTTTGTGAAGATATCTGCTAGCTGTAATCGTGTAGGGACATACTGTGGTTTGATCATCCTTGACTGCAACTTCTCTCTAACGATGTGACAATCTATCTCGATGTATTTTGTTCGTTCATGAAAAACAGGATTCGCTGCTATATGTAATGCTGGTTGATTATCACAAAACAAAAATGTCGGCTTGGTCTGACTTACTCTTAGATCACGAAGCAAATAATGGATCAAAGTCAACTCAAGACATGTATTTGCCATGGATCTGTATTCTGCTTCTGCCGAAGACCTAGAAACATTAGTCTGCTTCTTTGACTTCCATGAGATTAATGAACTTCCCAAAAATATGCAATAACCTGAAATGGAACGTCGTGTTGTACGACAACCTAAGGTTGTCAACTTCCAATTATTTTCGCGCGGCAACAACAAACCTTGCCCCGGAGTACTTTTAATATACTTTAAAACCTAAATAGCTGCTTCCCAATGTGGTTTTCTCGGTTCATGCATGTATTTGAGATAATGTGCGCACAGAATAAACAATATCCGGTCTCGTTACCGTTAAATAGATCAACCGACCGATCAATCGTTTGTACTTCATGGGATCATGTAATTTTTCTCCATCTGTGGGTGTTAATTTAACATTTTGTTCCATTGGGAAGCTCTCCGGCCATGAACCTGTGTGACCAGAATCTTCCAAAATATCTAGCGCATATTTGCGCTGGGACATAAAAATACCCTTTTTAGAATGAGAAAATTCTATACCCAAAAAATAACCAAGTTTTCCCAGATCCTTGATTAAAAATTTCTTGAGTAAGAATTGTTTAAGGGCCATGATTTCTTGCATACTGTTCCCTGTTACAAGGATGTCGTCTACATAAATAAGCACTGCAGTAAAGGATGTACCCTGTTGTTTGGTAAACAAGGAGTAGTCTGCTTTTGACTGTGCAAAACCGGCGGATTCCAATGCCCCAGAAAGGACAGAAAACTAATTACGGGATGCTTGTTTTAGCCCGTAAAGTGACTTGTTGAGTCGACAAACCATGTTCTCCCCCTGTCGGTGTAACCCGGGAGGCAGTTCCATGTAGACAATTTCTTGCAAGTTGCCATGTAAAAAAGCATTTTGTACATTCAATTGATGAGTAAACCAATTTCTGGCGGCAGCAATAGTAAGTAAACAATGAAGAGTCGTCAATTTTGCTGTAGGAGAAAAGGTTTCCTTGTAGTCGAGACCTGCAATTTGTGTATATCCTTTTGCAACAAGGCGAGCTTTATGTCACCCAATTGTACGATCGGAATGATATTTTATTTTGTAGACCCACCTGCAGCCGATGGGTTTGTGACCGACGGGAAGAGAAACAAGAGACCAAGTGTTATTGCGTTGCAATGCTTGTAATTCAGCATCCATAGCTGCTTGCCAATGAGGGAATTGGACAGCTTGGGAATATGTGGTTCAATCTGTGATGTTATACTGGCTAAAAAGGTACAATGAGATAATGAAAATTGTGAAAGAGATAGATGATGAGATAGAGGATACCTTGTATTTCGACGAGGACTTGTGCGAGGGGATGAATGATTGACTGCAGCAGACATGAAGTACTCTTGATGCCAGGCTGGAGGTTGTCGATCGCGAGTTGAGCGACGAAGATTTTGGAAATTTTCATTCGGTTGAGGTGGTGAAGAGCTGGAAGATTCTGACAAATGGAGAGTTTGTGGTGGTGACAAGGTGGAATTAATGGGCAAAGGTTGGTTGTTTTGAGGAGATAAAGGAGGATCTTGGGGAGATGTAGATGGCGCTGAATTATTCGCGGATGAGGATAGATCCAACGCAATATGTGGCTAAGATATCTTGGATTTTGCTTATGGGAAAATTGGCAATAAAGGAAAATTATGTTTCACAGAATTAGGAGAAGATTGTGATGACTGCATATTATTTGGAGACGTAAAAGGAAAAGTGTCCTCTTGGGAGTAGACATCTCTGCTAATAAGGAATTTTTGTGTAGATAGGTCATATAATTTATAACCTTTTTTGCCATGAGGATATCCCATAAAAACGCACTGAATCGCACGGGGATCGAATTTTTCCTTTGGGTGAACGTTGGTCGCGTAGCACTGGCAACCAAAAATTCGCAAATGTTCAAGTGAGGGTGGTTTTTTGTAGAGTTTTTCATATGGTGATTGATTAGATAAAAGAGGAGTTGGAAGCCGGTTAATTAAATATACGACTGTAAGGATACATTCCTCCTAGAATTTAAGAGGTACATGGGATTGAAAAAATAAAGAACGTGCCACATTGAGTATGTGACGATGCTTACGTTCGGCTACTCCATTTTGTTGAGGAGTATAAACGCATGTATTTTGAAACTCGATGCCTTGATTGAGAAGGAAATTTTGTAAAGGCTGAAATTCACTCCCATTATCAGTACGAATGATTTTAACGGAAGTGTTAAACTGTGTTTTTGCAAACTGAATAAATTTGATGAGTGATTAAGGTGTTTCTGATTTTTGTTTCATAAAAAAGACCTAAGTACAGCGAGTAAAATCGTCAACTATGGTGAGAAAAAAACGTGCCCCAGAATGCGAAGGAACTTTATGAGGTCCCCATACATCGCAGTGTAATAGTTCAAAAGGAATTTTGGTTGTGATAGAACTGATAGGAAAAGGCAATCTCGTTTGTTTTGCAAGAGGACAAATATTACAGTTATTGTGAAATGAGATTGTTTCTTTATTAATAGGTAATGAAGGGGAAAGTAATTTGAAATGAGTAAAAGAAAGATGTCCGAGTCGTGAATGCCATATATCGGGACTATTTGAGACTTGGAAGGAAGCTGGAGAAATGGAATTCGGCATCATGTAATAGAGTCCTCCGTGTTGTTTACCCGAGCCAATCATCTTCCCCATCGTTAAGTCCTGCAAAATACATGAGTCAGGAAAGAGGGTGACAGAACAATTAAGACCTTTTGTAATTTTGTTGGCTGATATTAAGTTTAAACGAAAAGTGGGTACGCATAGGACATTTTCGAGTGTTATATCCCGATTGAAAACTATGTTGCCAGTGTGTGTAATCGGTGCAGATGTGCAATTTGGCAAATTTACTGTGTGAGAGAAAGGTGGTTGACTTTTTGACAAGAGGGAAGGATGCGATGTCATGTGATCGGTGGCACCACTATCTAAAATCCAAGAATTGATAAAAACAGAATTGACATGAGACTTGGATGCTGAAAACAAACCTGTTGCGTTTGCAAAAATATCACTACTACTAGAAGAAGAATTCTGATTCATGGTAGATAATGCTTTGGCCAATTGTTGAAGATATTCAGGCAAAAAACTCATGAGGGAATTGTCATCATTCATGTTAAAATTTTCTGCCATATTAGCCGCAAACTGTGGCTTGCTACGTGAGGCCCGATTCTATTGCGGCAGTCCGGCCTTGTTGTTTTTTCACCTACAGCGATCCTCTGTGTGTCCTCTTTTATCACAGAATTTGCAGTAATATTTCAAAGTTCTGCATTCTTCAATTGTGTGACCAGAATGATGGCAATGATCACACGTTTTGGTATTTTTAATTTCGGATGCCTTGCTCTAGACATTCGCAGTAATGGTGAAGTTCTCAGTGAGTTATGATGACAATTGTCTCTGTGTCTGCTCTTGAATCGCCAGGGAATACGCCTGTCGTACGTTGGGTAAGGGTGTCATCATAAGGATATTTGACCTTACCCCTTTATACGATTCATTTAGACCCATAAGAAACTGCATCAACCTGTCCTCCTGAAGTTGTTCCTGATGTGCCTTGGCATGATCACATGTGTAGGGATCTCGATAATTTTCGAGTTCATCACATAAGGCTTTGAGCTTGGTATAATATGAGGCCACGGACATAGAGCCTTGTGAGATGGTTGCAATAGATTTCTGAATTTGGAATATTGCCGGTGCATTCTTTTAAGAAAATTGATCTTTGAAGTCTGACCAAACTTGGTATGCTGTTTTAGCATGAATGACACCTTCTGCCATATCTGTTTCAACAGAATGAGTAAGCCAAGAAAGTATTAGGCTGTTGCAATGATTCCACAATGCGAATTCAGTTGGTTTTTCTTCTTGGGACGGGGCTTCTAGCGACCCATCGATGAACCCCAACTTGTTCTTCGCAGTAAGAGCATGAATCATAGCCTTACTCCATGACTGATAATTTGCTCCATTTAATTTAACTGGTACAAGTATATGACCAGGTTGATCTGAATGATGAACGTAATATGGATGTGAAGGATTCATATTACCAGCTTTTGATGATTCGTCTCCCATTGTTGACTATGGAAAAGAAGAAAAAAGCGGAAGCTTCAAGATCACCAGGAAAGGTGCTCTGATACCATGTAAAAAAGGAAGAAGATAATGGTTTACTGTATTGTATTGTTTATTTCATTAGAAAAGTGCATAATATATACAAGAATAAGAATCAATCTCAACCTATAATTATGCTAATTTCATCCTATAATTAAGCTATGCTATCTCCTAATTATAGAAAAGATATACAATGATAAATGGTAAAGATAATTACAATTAACTGATTAATATTTTCCTTAATACTTTTCTTCAACACCTTGTCGATTCTACTCATTATGGCTTCTAGATGCCCTGACTTGAGATCGCCAGTGATAAAGACTACAATGCTTCACAGTAAATTCAAAACAAAATAACCCTAAAACCTAATAGCCCACGGGTCATGGACCATCCATGACCGACCCACATCCATAGCCCAAATATCCAATAGGTGCAGATCACGTGACCTGCTGGACTCTAGCCACTCTTGCATTTACTACGCAGCACCAACCTTGCACCACCCTTTTCCTCTGCCTTGTACAGTCCTGCCCTTTAGATGTCCTTGCTTCTGCTACATAGGACAGAGCATCAACCAACAGAGCATCAACCAATAGTTATGTTTCAAGCCTCAATATAAAAGCACAAGCAATGTACAGATTACACTTATGTTGAAATAAGAAATTTCTTCATCACTTATATTTTCTTTCATGGTATCAGAGCCAAAGGACTGATCCATTTTACCCTACATACCTACCCACCAAAATGTCAAGTATGGAAGAAAGCAGTGAAAACTATAATATGGAGAAATACTCCATAACCAATACTGAAAACCCAGGAGCCATTCTAGTCACAACCCTCTTCAATGGCAACAACTACATCACTTGGAGCAAATCGATGATGATTGCTCTATGTGCAAAGGATAAATTATCCTTCATTGATGGAACTTGTACACAACCAATGGAGGACATAAACTTGCTTACCAAATGGAGGAGGGCAGATTCCATGGTCAAGTCTTGGATACTCAACTCCATGACCAAGGAATTAGGCGATGCATTCCTGTCATTCTCCACAGCAAGGGAACTTTGGGAAAAGCTGAGGGAGAGGTTCAGTGAAGCCAACAGACCACTCCTGTATCAAATAGAAAGAGAAATTAGCAACCTCAAACAAGGTAATCTCACCATCTCTGCGTATTACACCAAATTAAACAAATTGTGGGATGATTTAGCTAGCTTGAGCCCGATACCTACATGTATTTGTGAGGCTGCTAAAGCGATAAATACCAAGGAGAACACACATAGACTGGTGCAGTATTTGATGGGCCTAAATGAAGACTATGAACATGTCGTGAATCAAGTTATGCTGATGGAGCCACTACCTATGGTAAATCGGGCTTTTGCTATGATGCAAACTGTGGAGAGGCAAAAAATAGTGAATGCCAACTCAGACAGCAACATGAATGTTGCAATGATGGTAAAACAAACAAACTTTAATGCAAGGAAAGGGGGCAGAAACAACAGTAGCAGTGGAAGAAAAGCATTCACAAGAAGGGAAGACAAATACTGTGAAAAATGTGGAAAAACCGGACATACCATAGAAACTTGCTTCAAGATCCATGGAGTTCCCGAATGGTATAAGGAGTTGACTGGCCTGAAAAGCAAAGCCAACCTAGCCATGATTAGTGATTCTCCTGCAGATACACAGATTGAGCCCAATGAGTACACTGAAAGAAATAATCAGATTTCCCAAGATTTAGTCAACTTCATACAACAAGAGGTATCCAGAGCAATCAAAGGAAAGGCCACAGGGGAGGTAAAACTAAGTGGGCTTGCAAATTTTGCAGGTAATGTTCACATCAATGCTCATGATAAAGAAAATACATGTACATGGCTAATTGATTCAGGTGCATCATCACACATGGTTACCAAATTAAATTCCTGCCTTGAACATGAAGTCAACACCCTATATGAGCCGGTTACCCTCCCAGATGGCACAAAGCAACAAGTAGCACATATCTGTCAGACCACTATTGGAGACAAAATCACTCTCAATGAAGTTTTGCATATACCAAGTTTCTTTAAGAATCTACTTTCCGTCAACAAACTTACAACACAAAATGAAGTGGCTGCAATATTCATATCCAACAATTTGTTTTTGCAGGACCTACAGACTAACAATATTGTGGCAGCAATCAAGGCTAGGAAGGGATTGTATGAATTGACCTCAAATGACCTGCTACCTTCAGGGACCATGAAAGGTCCTCCACTAGACTTCTATAGGACTGAAAATGTTGCTTTTAATGTTTCTGTTTCTGCTTATGTGTGGCATAGTAGATTAGGACATATCTCAAAGGGAAAATTACTGCATATCAATGATATTAAACCTTTCAATCACAATCTGTCTGAATGTGAAGTATGTCCTATGGCAAAGCAACACAGAAAACCCTTCCCTAAACACAACATTCAAACCACAAGACCCCTTGAAATCCTACACATGGACTTGTGGGGACCCTACTGTATACATACCCTAGATGGCTCACAGTTTTTCCTCACTATTGTGGATGACCACTCTAGAGCCACATAGAACTTTTTGCTTAAACATAAAGACCAAACCCAATCTACCATAACTCAATTCATCACAACCATTGAAAACCAGTATGGAATGAGAGTTCTAAAAATCCAAACAGACAACAGGAGGGAGTTCATAAACCATGAGTGCAAAAAATACTTTGCTGGAAAAGGAATAGTGCACCAAAAGAGTTGCCCATACACCCCCCAACAAAATGGGGTAGTTGAAATAAAACACAAACACCTATTGCAGATAACTAGGGCTCTTTTGTTCACTGCAAACCTTCCTAAACATTTTTGGGGAGAGGCTCTTCTCACTGCCACCTATCTCTTGAACAGGATACCAACCAAAATTTTACAATGGCACACACCCTATGACAGACTGAACCAAAAAAGCCCAATTTATGATCATCTAAGGACCTTCGGGTGCCTATGCTTTGCACTAGATAAAACTCCAACTAGAACTAAGCTAGACCCCAGATCCCTGAAGTGTGTTTTCCTTGGCTACATGCCAGATTATAAGGCTTATAGAGTTATAGACCTAGAGACAAAACATGTCTTTAGCTCAAGGGATGTAACCTTTCATGAAAACATTTTCCCCTATGTTAACACACCAACCAAACCCGACAAAGAACCACAACCATTATTTCTCCTTAGCAGCACAGACAATGACACAGAAACACCAAGAGATATGCTAGAAACACCAAGCATGCAACAAACTGAAATCATACCCGAAACCACAGAAACCTCATCACAATCAGCAGAACCAATAAGCCAAAATACTGTCCAGAACACTCATTTACGAAGAAGCCTAAGAACACACACACACCCAAAATACCTTGACGATTATGTCCATCAAGCCTTGGCTCAACACTCCACTTCTGCCCTTGATTGCTCCAACACTATTGTGAAAGTCCTTGGTCCTGCAGGAACCTACAAAGGCAAGGACATTCCAGATCAAATTGCATACAGTCCAAGCTACAAGGAATTCATAGGCAATGTCAGTGCCATATTTGAACCTTTCTCATATGAGACTGCATGCAGATCATCATAATGGGTGGACTCCATGAACATGCAATTACATGCTTTGGAGGAAAATCAGACTTGGGTTTTAACTAAGTTACCTGAGGGGAAGAGGGTCATAGCATCTAAATGGGTATATAAGGTGAAATACAATCCAGATGGTTCGGTTGACAAACTAAAGTCAAGACTAGTAGCAAAGGGGTTCAATCAAAGGGAGGGAATAGACTACTCCGAAGTCTACTCCCTGGTAGCCAGGATTGTCACAATCCGGACTTTCCTAGCTATAGCCACAGCCAAACAATGGCCCATTCTACAATGTGACATCAATGACGCCTATTTACACGGGCACTTAGACGAGGAACTTTATATGTTACCCCCATATGGCTACAACAGGGCCAAGGAGGGAGAGGTTTATCGGTTACTGAAGTCCATCTACGGACTTAAACAGGTAGGGAGACAGTGGCATAAATAACTCACCACAAAATTAAAAGGATTGGGGTTTGACAAATCAGAATCCGATTATTGCCTATACACTAAGAGCCAGGACAATAATTTTGCAGCCATCCTAATCTATGTGGACGACATCCTCATCACTGGAGCCGATGAAGGACACTTGATACACATTAAACAAACACTACACAGAGAGTTCACAATCAAAGACCTGGGGTATGCTAGGTTTTTCCTAGGGGTCGAAATAGCCAGATCG
Source organism: Erythroxylum carthagenense (assembly GCA_026413575.1). NCBI lineage: Eukaryota > Viridiplantae > Streptophyta > Magnoliopsida > Malpighiales > Erythroxylaceae > Erythroxylum > Erythroxylum carthagenense. Next base: position 8,750 of record JANZLD010010230.1, read on the forward strand.
GCCTAGGGAACAGTCCTCAGCCAAGGCAAATACGTGCGCGATATCTTACAAGAGACTAACATGCTCAACTGCAAAGCTTGCAACACACCCATTGCGCCAGGAACCAAACTTACCCTCGACGAAGGTGAACTGTTCGGACATCCAGAACTATACAGAAGGATCGTGGGGAGGCTTCACTACTTGAGCTTCACCCGACCCGACATCACCTACGTCACACAACAAGTTAGTCAATTTATGCAAACACCAAGGGACATCCATTGGAAGGCCGTGAAACATGTTTTAAAATACCTCCAAGGAACTCAGAATCAGGGTTTGTTTTACTCGACAAAATCAGATCTACAACTTACCGCATATTTAGACTCGGATTGGGCCAGTTGCGCCTTCAGTCGACGCTCTCTAACCAGGTTCTGTATCTTCCTCGACCCCTCGTCCATTTCCTGGAAAACAAAAAAACAAACTACTGTTAGCCGATCGTCCGCCGAAGCATAATATCGTAGCCTCGCTTCAACCACATGTGAATTGAAGTGGATCGTTCAACTATTGAAATGTTTTCGGGTAGATATCAGAACCCGCATACCTTTGTTGTGCGATAGCTAGGTGGCGATTCACATCTCCAAGAACCCAGTCTTCCACAAATGGACAAAGCACCTGGAGATCGATCTCCACCTCGTACGCGAAGTAGTAACTTCGGGGTTCCTAGATCTCCAGCACACACGAAGCGCAGATCAACACGCAGATCTCCTGACAAAACCTCTCCCCGCACGAGCGTTCGTCACTTTAATCTCTAAGTTTGGATCCCTTAGTTCCTCCGGGTCTCCGACTTGAGGGGGCGTGATAAAGACTACAATGCTTCACAGTAAACTCAAAACAAAATAACCCTAAAACCTAATAGCCCACGGGTCATGGACCATCCATGACTGACCCACATCCATAGCCCAAATATCCAACAGGTGTAGACCACGTGACCTGCTGGACTCTAGCCACTCTTGCATCTGCTACGCAGCACCAACCTTGCACCACCCTTTTCCTCTGCCTTGTACAGTCCAGCCATCGCCTCCTTTAGATGTCCTTGCTTCTGCTACACAGGACAGAGCATCAACCAACAGAGCATCAACCAATAGTTATGTTTCAATCCTCAATATAAAAGCCCAAGCAATGTACAGATTACACTTATGTTGAAATAAGAAATTTCTTCATCACTTATATTTTCTTTCAGCCAGAGATCGAGGTGGGTGCAGTGGTGAATACTGAGTTGCCGAAGAATCCCATGGGCAGGGGCGGGCGGGGACGGGTTCGGTGACATCCAAACCGTGTTACCTGAACAAAAATGCATTTAGGAAGAAGAATAAAGAAGGAATCGACTTCTCAATCTTAACAAGAGATTTTGGTTCGATACCTGAGCAGCCACCGGAGGAAATGAAGAGATATCATCAGAAAATTCGAGCTTTGCAGCAAGTTGAAGAATGTGCAAGCAGGAGGTGAAGTCTGCAATAATACTATCAATAGCAGTAGTAGTTTTAGCTTCAAACAGAAGAACACCCTTTCCACTACATTTGATCTCAACTCTGCCATATTCGTCTCTCCCAAGTCGACCTACTGGTGGGTAATACCGCACAAGAGCTTTGCTTAATGCTGTCTTTAGTACCTGAACATGGGAGCTGTTTGAAGACCCATCGGGCTTATAGAAGTAAGCCTTTTAAGTATGGCGCACCGGACCAAAAGATCCAAGTTTGAGATCCATAGGCTCGTCTCTGCGTATCGTCTGCAGGTCTTACAATGCTTGATTCCTTCACATTAATCTTCATCTTCGGCTTGCTCCCTGAGTTCACAACAGAATAAATGCACGCATTGTTAACACTATTATTCAAATGTCAACATATATATTTAGCCTTAATTTTCTACTAGAATCATGTAAATTAATAATATGTAATTATTTCGTTGATTTTAATTCAATAATTGGAGTCACCTAAAGTATATAAATAAATTGATGTATATAACATTAAAGATACCAAAAAAGACCCAAAAAGTCCGTCATTTTTTCTTTGCTCTTTATTTTCACGTGGTGTCAAAGTCAAAGTCCCCTTTTTAAAAGGAAGTCAAAATTCAAGAGTTTTTCTTCAGCCCTTTCTGTTGAACCCCGAACCTTGAAGCGAAAATTAGAAATATGAAAATGAAAGTAAATGAGTGTTTTGTATGTGAGTTCTGTTATAGATGATTAAAATATTGGAATGTAAATCATGTATGGATGATGAGTTGAGAAACCTTAGGTATGAATTACGGTTATATATGTGAGATATTATGCAAAAGCAAGAGAGGAACTTGGTGAATGATATAATGCTATTAAATGTAAGAAATCATATGAATTGAGGTTGAGATTTGGATAAATTCCAAATCATAGTTGCATTGTTTTAAATGATGTGAAATTAAGAAAGTGAAGTTAGGATGAATGTTAAATGTGTATGCTGATTCAAAGGAAATTAGAGAATAATTGAAATAGA
>JANZLD010010299.1:0-11244 GCA_026413575.1 Erythroxylum carthagenense
AACCATAGTAATTTTGCAATAAAAATCCTCAAACACTTGTTTCTTAAAATTTTCAATTTATCAAATAATTCATAAGCAATTATAAATCATGCATGCATCAAACTTGTCAGATCATAAGCACATACGCACATTAGAATGGTTTGGATGGATCCATACAGAACGTACTACACATTTCCCATAAGGGTTTTGTGTAGCCATGAACAGAACGTCCTAACGCAATCCCACGAAATGGTCTGTGAACTTATAAAAAGTTGTATAATCGAGACAATCCTTTTATGTCATGTTAGTTAAATCAACAAAATGAGAATCATAAAGTTACAAATAAGGATATGTGTACACTTTTGACTATGAATCATATGAAACTTGTGAAACTTTTCAAGTTAAAGAATAACCAAATCGACCTTTGGTGAAAGGATGATGATGGTATTAAATTGTTAAATCTTATACATGTGATGTATTGGAAGAAAAATAATTCATAAAAAGGATAATACTTATATTTCATTATATTACTAATGACTTTATGTGATATAGTCATATATATTAAATGAAATGTTGAATTAAAATTTTAAAAAGTTCAAATTGTCTAAATTTAAGTAGAAATTAAGCATTGAGAATGTTGAAGCACTTTGATGAGATCGTTGTGGTGAGTTTTAAATTTTTTATTATCTATAGGGAATGAGATTCTTTGGTGAATACTTTCACAACTAAATTTATAAGAGTATAAATTCATAAAAGGAGTAAAATAAAATACGAGATATTATATGATGCAATAGTATTTATTTTATAATAGCACCTAGTATAATGACTTACCTTCTATAGTTCCAATTGAATCAATTAGCAAGATTTCATATTAGATATCAAACGTTAAGTCTTTGAAAGACTCAAAGTTAATGATTCAAGAATGTCATGTTTGGTTGAAGCATACATTATCCATTAAGTTTGAAACTAAATTGGATAATAAAACGTTATGAGATATCCAAAAGATTGAATATAATCTTACAGATTTGTTGAACAAATTGTTTGATTCAATGCATATTTACAGGAGAATGGTTCTCAAGATAAGTAGTCAGAGTAAGAAGGAATTTGAAAGGTTCAAAACTCAAAACATTACATCTAATTGGAACTAATTCCTTTAATGATACATTTGATGTATAGTTAAAAGGCTACGAGATATTAAAAGATTCACTTTCACGATGAATTCAAAGAGTTTATTTTGGAGATAATTATGAATTTATCACTTCTATAAGAAGGTAAGTGGGAGTATAGTTGTCCTCTTTAGTCGGACTATGTGGAGACATATTGCTCACAGGCAACAAAAGTTCTAACTTTCAATTGTCAAATTTTCTAAGAACAACTCATATTGGATATGAAAAAGGTAACAACTTAATTATAGGAATTAGATCTATAGAGATAGATTGGACATTGTTAACTTATTCTAAGTCTAAGTGAAAAGATAATATACTAAAGATGTTCACTATTTAAGATATCAAATACTTGTGAAGTATTAAAGATATTCATTACTCTATGTGTGAGTTGATATTTAAGTTCAAGATGATAAGGATAAAACTTTAGAAGTAAATCCTAAGTAAGGTTTATTTACTAAGAACAATATCATTTAGGATTGGAAAAGTTTCAATGTAGCAATTGGTTGGTAATTAAGCCATAATACATTTTTGGTTTAGTGGAAATGATTAATTAGATTAACAAGTTCTTTAGTGAACTTGATATAGTTTTTTTGCATTGTTCAAGATAGTAATATACTACAGAACATTAGAGCTATTGGGCATGCATAAGGAGCTAAAATCTCATCAAAGATCTACGAATGTGTTTAGGAAAATTTTCTTAATTATAATGATAATTAAGTTGGGAGTTGTAAGACTTAATCAAGTGCTCACTATAAAGAATCTTGTAGAAATCTCTCATTAAGCCACTACCCCAGTAGTAGAATAATCGTCATATGGTGATATGGTATGAGATACTTAAACGATTGGCTTACTGCAAGTAGGAGATTGTTGTTTTATGCCTTACAACCAATCGCTTTATTTATAGTTTAGTTATAAATTATTTAAAGGCATTCTTTATCTTATATATGTTTAGATGTATATGATAAAATCCAAGGGATAATTGTACATTGCAAATTAAATTATAATAAGATTATAATTATGAGATTTATATTACATTTACGTATTATTCTTAAATGTTCCTAGTTATTGTCCGGATAGCCTCTTCTCGGGACTCAACTGCTGGGTTTTTTTGTTCCTACCTGAGCAGTTAAGATTGGATATTAATAAAACATAAAAAGACTAGCACACATTTTATGCTTTTAAACCCCTTTGAGCTTTAACCTTTCATTTTGTATAAGCCACATTTTATGCTTTTAAACTTAACCAAATGTCCTACCCAAGTCATAAAGCTAGTGGAACATTTGTGATTGTTGAGTTTGTAGATGTACAAAATTATAAGTGTGGGGGTGTACATACATGAGGGTTGTTATAATATTGGGATGTTATCTTATGTCTTATCATTGAAATTTCCATGTTGATGTTGTTTATTTTAACTTTTCTAAAGAGAAGAAAGAAAGAAGAGAGAAAAGGAAAATAAAGGAAAATAAAATAAAATGAAAATGAAAAAAAGAAAAGAAAAGAAAAAGAAAAAGAAAAAAGAAAAAATTGTTTGAAATAAATGTATAAAGGAGGAATTGCATATGTGTTGAAAATTTGTTTATGGTTTATGCATCTTATAGTTGTAATGAATGTGTTTTTTGAGTACGTTGAATATGAGGTAGATGTTGGCTTGGAAGGTTCACTCTTGTGATTTCATTGTATTGTTGTCATAAATTGTATGAGTGATTCCTTTGGATTGATATATGCTTCATGTGGTTGTGTGCAAGAGCTTAATGGGGTTGTGAAATATAAATGATGAATTTGTCATAGCTGACGGTTCCTAATTTTTTATGAGTATTGCTTTGTTTCACTAGCTTTATTGACTTTCATGCTACTTAACCTAAAAACATTTCACCTTACATTTTCCCACATTACAACCTTGAAAAGTCCTTTGATTCATGATTTTGTATGCAAATTTTAGTGGTAGAGAAATAAAATGATATGCAAAGTTGTAGATTGTCATAATCATGAATGGTATTAAGTGTACCCGTTGATATATTTTAGTTACACATTTTCTGAGTCTACCATTAGATTGTTCAATTTTTGAAGATGATGAATGTTGATTGATCATGAGTAAAAGCTTGGAATGTTGACATCTTGCTACGATTTTTGAAAATCACTCATGTGTAGGTGTGTGCGCCATGACCTTTGAGCAGAACTTTAATGCAAATCAGCTACCTTTATGTTATGCATGCACCTAACTATTTGTTAATGAATTATTGCTACGTGGATGACATGCAAGGATTAATGCAAATCTACTAACATCTATTACGTGAATGATAGTACATGCATGCAACTAAAGCTTAAGCAAAGGACCTGATGTGGGGGTTGTTGACAAAAAAAACTTAAAGAAAAAAAAGAGGGTAACATGAATTAAAACAGAAAATTAAGATTAGATGTAGAAAATTTCTAAGAAGAAAAATGCAAAGAGAAGTTTGATAAAAATTCAGATTAATTAAAGATCAATTGCAAAGGCGTTTACTAATTCCCTAGGTTGATTTTAATCATTGAAACCAAAGATTTTTCCAGCCAATTTATGATCAAAATTCAGATTCACCATATAATATTCTTTGCATCCATGACTAACATATAATGCAAAACCTTTTCATGCAAGCATCAATTCAAAACTAACATGAACAACACAAACATGAAAGCATTAAGATTAGATGGCTTCGATCGAACCTAAAATTATTCAAAGAAGACTAACATACATTAAATAATTCTATGCTCAAGAACTAACCTATTAAAATTCTACATATATCCTCAAACTTTAATAGGTTAACGCCAATTATTTAATCAAATTGATGACTAACAGCTAATTCAATTAATTGGCAAACAAATCATGCAAGATAAATTGAATTCTAGACTTCAAAAATACCTAACATAATTTAGCTTTCATGCAGTCTATGAGCACAAATATTCAACCATAAAATATCAAGATTTAAGCACAAAATCTCATAAAATCAACCCATAAGAATTAGCTACTAACCTCCACAATTGAAAAGAAAGCTTAGTTTATAATTAAAATTGAAACAAAGCCAAAAATCTTGTTTAATATTATAGTGTAAGTTTCAGCTATATAGAAGAAGAAGAGGATTAGGGTTTTATCGCTAAAAAGAGGAAAAATACTTAAGAAGAGGTTATTCACGCCAATCCCCCAAACAAAGGAGACGTGTCCCCCTTTAAATCAGACTTGGAATAATCATAAAACAAAGGAAACATATCTCTCCTCAAAATCGGACTTGGAATGGGATTTTTCTTCGTAACTTGCATTGTGGAAGCCTAATTTTTCTTGTACATGTTCCTGCTCTTAAGACTTAGATTTGAGCATATTTTGGGCTTCTTCATGGGCTGAGTTGCTCTTGAATTTCTTTTAGACTTTCTCTACATCGAGATGGGTCTCTTTTCAAGTCATCTATGGATTGGTTCGTCGCTACAAGCCATCCAAAATTGGTCCCAAACTCTGACCATTCTCGGACTAGTTATGCTTACACATTTCTGGACCAATTTTGACTAACCAAACAAAATAAAATATAGAACTTGGACCATTCAAAATTGGTCATCAGAAATATCATTGAGTCAACTTCAATTTGAGCTTTGGATCACAAAAATCCAATAGTTGGATCTTCATATATGAATTTTTGAAGCACAAGAGGTCAAACTGAATGTCTTCAACTTTACATCAATCTTCAAAACTTTACTACTCTCAAATGAAAACTCCAAAAATTCTGAAACTTAGTGCAAAAATTCTTCAATGAGTCAAGATTATGCCTGCCAAATCTTAGAATTTTCTAATGCACCAATCGTGAGATAAAAATTCCCAAATGTTCAAAGTTCAAATCTGCCAAAAATTGAAAAACTGTGTTAATTTCAACCTATTAAGGACTTTTTGTATTTTATATGTCTAAAGTGCTAATAATTATTAAACATGATAAATAGGCCATAGATAGCCATAAAACACATGCAAGATACTAAATATCATCATCACCACTCAGTCCAAAGTTTCGCAATGAAACAGGGTCTGGGGAGGTCTGATAGTATGCAGCCTTACTCTTACATAGTAGAGAGGCTATTTCTGGTAGACCCACATGCAAATGAGACAAGATAAGAATCATTACAAGCATGTTTCTGGTAGACCCACATGCAAGATACTAAAAATAAGGTACTAAAATATATAAATATATGATTGCATCAAATTCTCCCACACTTAGCTCTTGCTCGTCCTCGAGTAAGGTTAAAAACAGAAAATAAAGCTTAAGAAAACCGAGAATGCAAAAACTAAATATGGATTAAAAAATAAAAAGAAATAAATATGCAAATGCAGCGAACATTTCCTTAAGTTTCAAAGTGTTTTTTTAACCTCCCAACATCGAAAACATACTGTGATTATAAACAAGAAGGAACCCGTGACATTTATTCCATAAAAATAATGAAATCACCTTAAATGTAAGAACTAAGCAAGACAACAAATAAGACTTCGAGGAAATCTACACCATATCAACATAATAGGTCCTCTCATTGTCATACAATCTAGCACTCAAGTGTTTATGACTCATATCTGTTTTAACTCTTATAAATTCAAACAATGCAATGCTTTTCCATAGGCTTGCTTTTCAATCTTGAATACACTACTAAGTATTACATGCACAACGTAAATCAAAATTTTTTAAATAATGATGCAACTTGGCTGGGTTAGGGGTAAGGTAAAAGAAAGGAAAGAAAAGGCTAAGTATCAATGTGAGTAAAGCATAACAGATAATCAATAAAACACATATGCACGTCCTGTATATCATCAAACAATTAAGCACATCTCTCTATTTTTTTCTTTGAACTTTCATTCCCAAGACATTTATCAATTAAGCACATGGGGAATCCTTTTCTTTCTTTTCTCTTTTTGGCCTCAAACTTTTTCATTCTTTTTTTTTTCTCGAATCCTTCCCCATTGACAACAAGTACAACACAAGTCATATACCACTGATATTCTCATATGCGCAATCTTTACAAGTTTAACGCAACAAACATGCTATACTAACAATGATAAGGTTTAGAAAGATTAATCAATTAAGAAAAGATTAAGTTAAAAATGGTAAAGCAAAGAACAAATAATAACCCCAAATGGGCTCACTAGTGGATAACAAGCTTTGGGTTGGCTTTTTTTTGGTCAAGTGGTAAAATCCTAAATGCCTTTATCAGTGTGTATGTAAAAATGTAGTCTCAACAAGATATAAAGCAAGTTCTAGAGACACAAAGCATTGGATGAACACACATCAAAGAATTGCATTGAAGATTCAAAAGCTCACATGGGACAAGCATCTATTAAGTCAACACAGTGTAGTTTAAAGGTCAATCCAAATGCTATCAAGCTTAAAACTTACATAAAAACACATTTGTCAAGTTCATGATTCAAACATCACAGATTAACTCTCACCTATAATACTCATATTCTTATCAATCATTGGGAGATCAAAAGACAAAACTAAACACTTAAGGTGCAAAAGCATGTAAAAACAGAAAATCTTTTTGTGTTTTTCAAAAAAATCAATTTATGGTTTTTTTGGAATAAAACATGCAAGTACAAGTGAAAATCTTCAAGTTCAAGCAAGAGCAAAGGTATGATACTTTGAAGCACAAAAACCAAGAAAAACCCGAACCATTCACCTACTGAAACCCAAAAATTTCATGCAAAATTTAACCTAAATCCTTCCCCCACACTTAAATACAACATTGTCCTCAATGTTCAAATTAAAGCATGAAGAGAAGATAATAAACACACCAGAAATCGAAAAGAAAACGTAAAGGAAAGAGAAAGCAAATCTTTTTTTTATGATGGGTTGCCTCCCATTCAACGCTTTTGTTTAACGTTGTTGGCTCGACGTAATGTGCTTGCTTATCGCTCATTATGGATAGGCTCGACAAAGTGTATCTCCTCCATATGAGATTAAAAACCTTCATAAAAAGGTTTTAACCTATGGTCATTAACTATGAACCTCTTGTGTGTATTTTACGTCCTCGATTTTAACTAGGAAGAGGTGAAGACATGATTGGTAGAGAAATTTCTAACCCACATGAAACCCTTTCCTACTAATCATTTTGTCATAGATTGCCTTCGACTTTTCCTTGTAAATCCTGATGTTCTCATAGGCATCATTCCTTAGCTCCTCTAACTCTTGCAATTTCAACTTCCTAAAATTTCCTACCTCGTCATAGTTTAAGTTGCATTGCTTAATGGCCCAAAAAGCTTTGTGCTCAAGTTCTACTGGAAGATGACATGCTTTCCCATAAACCATTCTAAAGGGTGACATACCTAAAGTGATCTTGTAAGCTGTTCGATAAGCCCATAGTGCATCTCCTAATCTAAAACTCCAATCCTTACGATTAGTTTGAACTGTTTTTTCGAAGATAGACTTGATCTCATGGTTAGAAACTTTAGCTTGGCCACTTGTTTGAGGATGGTATGTTGTGCTAGTTCTGTGAAAAACGTGGTACTTCTTCAACATGGCCTCAAAGGATTGGTTGCAAAAATGGATCTACCTATCACTGATTATTGCTTAGGAATGCCAAACTTGTCAAAGATGTTAGCTTTAACAAATGCAACAACAACCTTAGCATCATCAGTTTTAGTAGGAATAGCCTTAATCTATTTAGATACATAGTCCACAGCAAGCAAGATATAAAGATAGCCATAAGAAGAGGTAAAAGGACCCATGAAATCAATACCCCAAACATCAAATCTTTTACTGAAAATCAAGTTAGTTCGCGGCATCTAATCACGTTGGGTTATATTACTAGTTTTTTAACATCTTTCACATGATTTACAAAAGTGGAATGCATCTTTAATCAATGAAGGCCAAAAGAAACCGCATTCAAGCACCTTATGAGCTGTACATTTTGCACTAAAGTGACCACCACAAGAATAAGTATGACAAAAAAAAAGCATGGAATTAAACTCATCCTGTGGCACACATCTCCTAGTCATTTGGTCAACACAGAACTTCCACAAATATGGAATATCCTAATAATAATATTTAGCATCAACATAGAATTTATCTCTTTGAGATTTAGACATACCTGACGGTAGCTCTTTAGTAACTAAGAAGCTAACTAAGTCAACATGCCAAGGCCGTGGAGTAGCATGAAGGATGGCATACAACTGTTCATCTGGAAAGGTTTCCTTGATATGGACAACATCAACTCCTTAGGTATTAAGCCTACTCAAATGATCAGCAACTAGGTTTTTAGCCCGCTTCTTATCCTTAATCTTAAGGTCAAACTCTTGTAAGAGCAAAACCCATCTGATAAGGTGTGGCTTGGACTCCTTTTTCTTCAAAAGATACCTAAGAGCTGCATGATTCGTGAATACAAGTAAGTAAGATCGAGATTTCTTAAGTGCAAATACAATAGCAAATAACTCATTCTCAATTGTATGGTGATTGCATTGAGCCTCATCCAATGTTCTAAAAGCATAAGCTATCACATGCAAAGTTTTACCAACACGCTACTCGAGAACAGCTCCTATAGTATAGTCACTAGCATCATACATTATTTCAAAAGGAAGCTCCCAATCAAGTGGTTGGATGGTGGATGTCGTGGTTAAATTGTTTTTTAATAAGTCTAACGCATCCTTGCATTCTTGGGAGAAGATGAGCTCAACATCTTTGGCTAGCAACTTGCAAAGGGGCGCAGCTACCTTGCTAAAATCCTTGATAAACCTTCGATAGAAATCTGCATGTCTAAGAAAAGAACGTACATCCCTCACAGAGGAGGGGTAAAGCAAGGATAATATAATATCTATCTTAGCCTTATCAACTTTTAAACCACGTTCAGAAACCACGTGCCCTAAAACAATCCCTTGTTCTACGATAAAGTGACATTTTTCACAGTTCAAAACAAGGTTAGTATCCATGCATCATTTCATGATTAGAGACAAATTTCCTAAACAATGATCAAAGGAATCACCATAGATTGTAAAATCATCCATAAAAACTTCAATATCCTCTCAACATAATCAGAAAATATGCTCATCATGCATCTTTGAAAAGTAGCAGGTGCATTGCATAAGCCAAAAAACATTCTCCTATAAGCATATGTACCTAATGGACAAGTAAAGGTAGTCTTTTCTTGATCCTCAGGGGCAATAATAATTTGATTATAACCACTATAGCCATCAAGGAAGCAATAGAAAGACTTACTTGCAAGGCGTTCAAGCATTTGGTCTATGAAGGGCAAAGGAAAATGGTCCTTCTTTATTGCTAAGTTCAGCTTCCTATAATCAATACACATTTTCCAACCACCTTGCACACATGTGGGCACCAACTTAGTCTCGACATTCTTCACCATAGTAATGCTCATCTTTTTAGGAACCACATGGATAGGACTCACCTACTTGCTATCAGAAATAGGGTATATGACACCTACATCCAAGAGCTTCAAATTTTCAGCCCTCACCACCTCCATCATGGGTGGATTAAGTTGTCTCTGCATCTCCTTTGAAGGTTTGGAATTATCCTCTAAAATTATGAGATGCTTACATATAGAAGGACTAATCCCTTTAATGTCAGCTAAAGTCCATCCAATGGCAGTCTTGTGGTCCTTTAAGACTCACAACAATCTCTCCTCCTGTGCATCTGTTAGATTCTTTGCAATAATCACTGGAAGAGTATCATAGATCCAAGAAAGGCATACTTCAAATGATCAGGCAAAGGTTTAAATTCTAACTCAGGAGCATGCAACACAGAAGGTAAGATTTTTCTTGTGGAAAAGAGGTAAATCAAAAAAACACATCTAGTTTTGGCACCCTATAAGTAGACTGTAATGCCATAATAACATCAATCACATAAGGTTCAAAAATCATGGCACCATTGGTGTTAACATCATAAGAGGAAAAGAAAGAAAACATGAGAGTTAAATTCACGCCATCATCTCCACTAAAAGCATAAAACTCATCTACTAATATATCAATGATATCCAAGTTATGTAATTCATGCACATCACCATTATATTTCATTGCCTCATTAAAATTAAACAAGACATGCTCATCATCAATTCTCATAGATAAAGTGCAATCATCACAATTAATCACAGTCTTGACAGTCCTCAAAAATGGTCTCCCTAATAAGAGAGGTTAATGTGTATGAGGGTGATCATCTCAGGTCTCAATGATATAGAAATCATAAGGGAAAACCAAGCTACCAACTTTTACTAACACATGTTCCAATAAAACCAATGGATATACAAAAGATCTATCAGCAACTTAAATAATAACAGAGGTAATTTTCAAAGAACCAACATTAAGAGAATCAAAAATGGATTTTGGTATCACATTAATTGAAGCTCCTAAGTCACACATAGCTTTATCAAAGCACATATTTCCAATTACACATGGTATAGAAAACGCACCTGGGTATCCTTGCTTAATAGTAATTTTTTATAGAGAATAGCACTTACATTCTCTCCCAAGCCAACTAGTTTGCCATTTCTGTCCTTGTTAGCTCTTTTGGTGGTGCACATCTCCTTAAGAAATTTTACATACTTAGGCACATGTCTTATTGCCTCCAGCAAAGGTAAGTTAATTTCCACCTTTTTAAACAACTCCAAGATCTCTTTCTCCTTATCCTCCTTCTTTGCCTATTAAAACTTAAGGGAAAAGGTGGAGTTAGCTTTAAATTGGAATCCACAAGGTTAGGAGGTACCTTAGATGAAGAATAAAGTTATTTGGGCTAAGAACAAGGTTCAGCACCCTTTAAATCAGAGGGTGGTGTCGCCAATTCTCGGGTGGTATTTTCAACCTCTAACTCATCCTCCTCATCCAAATTAGTCAAATTATCTCTAGTTTCCTTACAACTCCTTAGCTTCACTGCGAAAGCACTTTCTTTGCTTCACTGCGAAAGCACTTTCTTTGCTTGGCACCCCTTGGGATGAAAATTTACCTTAATTTTGAGCCTCTCTTACCTTTCAAGGCTTTGGATGCCAGACCTTGTCTCGTGTTGAAAAAATTTATAGTCCTGTTTGTTAGAGTAGTGCCCTAAAGGCAATCCCCTTTAGCGCTTTTTGTTCATAGTCATGTACAGACTTTATGAATAAA
>JANZLD010010315.1:0-11244 GCA_026413575.1 Erythroxylum carthagenense
ATCAAACTAAGCCATAATCACACAATTAACATAATTTATGCTTAATAACATCAATTAGAAAAATTTGGGGTCCAACACAAGTCCTAGTCATGGGTAAATAGGCATGCCTAGAAGGGTTTGCAGCTGCACCTGTTATTGACACCTCAATGTCTCCTTTATTGACACTTCCATGGCTCCTATATTGACACTTTGGTGTCTCATAATATCGAGACATATGTCTCTCCTGTTGATACCAATTATGGTATCTCCTGTATAAGTCCCGTTACCTACTTCTGTAAATGGATTTAACAGTCATATAATTTTGTATTCTGATTTATATCTGACTCTGATATAAACAAAGAAATTGTGTTCTGATTATGAAGGTTTATACCCTCTTTTGAGACTCAGTTCTGTTTTCTGTACAATCTGTCTGAGATCCAATATAATATGTTTGAATTGTTCGTTCTGATAAAATGTTAATGCTTGCTTCTGATATATCATGATTGTGTATAATTAGTTGTCAGTTTATGATTAGATTAGTTATTACTCACTAAGCTATATGCTTAGTATGGTGGATTTGCCTCGTGTAGGTTCAGAGAGAAGGACATAAGGACTGGGACGAGTCAACCGCAATGACCAATGAATCTGAGTCTTGTTTTATTAAAATTGTATTTTTAGTTTTTGGAGTTTGTTTCTGGCTTGTCTTTGATGTATATGACTTTGGATTTATTTGAAGGTTTGTAATAATCTTAATTCAGGCAGGTTCGGGTTTGGAACAAGTTGTATTAAGCTCAGTGTATTATGATATATGTTTGCTCTGAATTGCTTCTGCTTTGAGCTATTAAGAATGCATGATGAATGTTTCGTATGTTTTGGTTTTATCTCGGTTCTGTATGCATGTATGATATGTTATCTGCGTGGCACCTCCATATCCTTCCAAGTGGTATTAGGGCGTCACATCTTGAACCATCAGTTGTACATCATATGTATCAACTTGAGGTTCTTGTTCTATCTTGGTGTGAATTTGTGCTTCTTGAACTTTTTTAATTTCTACCTAACTCCCACTACTTTCCTTAAGAATGAAAGTAGTGCCTACTGCTTTGGATATAATCAGAACAGAGCTGATTCGAGTTCCCACTTAGAAACTGTGAATCGACCAACTGTGCCTACTACTTCGACTCGAGCTTATGCACTGAAAGCTCGTGAGGATAAGGATGCACCGGATGTCATTGCTAGTATGGTTTCTCTCTTTGATTCTGAAATGTATGCATTAATTGATCCTGGATCTTCACATTCATATATCTATGTTGGAGAAGTGTTTGATAAGGAGATGCTTATAGATCAGTTAGAGTATGATATCCAAGTAACCAGTCCTCTAGGTAGTAGTGTGTTAGTTAATCAGGTGTATAGGAATTGTCCAATTATGATTCAGGTCTGATCAGATTGCCTTTTCATAAATTTGATCTAATTATGGGT
The DNA here is from genome assembly GCA_026413575.1 of Erythroxylum carthagenense. Lineage (NCBI taxonomy): Eukaryota > Viridiplantae > Streptophyta > Magnoliopsida > Malpighiales > Erythroxylaceae > Erythroxylum > Erythroxylum carthagenense. The sequence continues at coordinate 1,456 of JANZLD010010315.1, forward strand.
ATGGATTGGTTATCCAAGCATCAGGCAGTAATTGACTGTAAGGCTAGGACAATTATGCTTAGGAGACTTGATCAGTCTGAAGTGATATTGCAAGGCGTCTGCACTAGCTCCTTAGCTAATGTGGTATCTGCGATGCAAGCCTGAAAGCTTCTCAGGAAGGGTTGTGAAGCATATCTAGCTTTTGTGGTTGATTCTAAGAAGGAGGGTGGTAAACTGCTTGACAATCTTGTAGTGAATGAATATCCAAACGTATTTCTTGAGGAATTACCTAGACTCCCTCCTGAAAGAGATGTGGAGTTATCGATAGAGGTTATACCTGGCACTACTCCTATATCTAGAGCACCATACAGAATGGCTCCTACTAAATTGAAGGAGTTAAAAGTGAAGTTACAAGAGCTTTTGGATAAGGGGTTTATTCGACCCAGTGAATTACCGTGGGGAGCACTGATGTTATTTGTTAAGAAAAAGGATAGCACACTACGGATGTGCATCAATTACAGACAGTTGAATAGAGTCACAGTGAAGAATAGGTATCTGTTGCCAAGGATTGACGATCTATTTGATCAGTTGAAAGATGCAGAAGTGTTTTCAAAGATAGATATGAGATCAGGGTATTATCAGCTTCGGGTAAAGGATGTGGATGTACCAAAGATTGCATTTAGATCCCAATATGGACATTACGAATTTCAGATAATGCCATTCGGGTTAACTAATTCTCCAGCAACATTTATGGATCTGATGAATATAGTGTTCAGGCCTTATTTAGACCAGTTTGTTGTGGTGTTTACTGATGATATCTTGGTCTATTCTAAGAATGAACAGGATCATAGTGAGCATCTTTGAATTGTATTACAGGCCTTGAGGGAAAGACAGTTGTATGCTAAGTTGAGTAAGTATAATTTCTAGCTTCGGGAGATATCAATTTTGGGGCATGTTGTCTCTTATGAAGGAATTAGAGTTGATCCTAGTAAGATAGAAGCAATTGTTAATTGGAAGCCACCACGGAATGTGACAGAAGTGAGAAGTTTTCTGGGTCTGGCTGGGTATTATCATCGATTTGTTAAAGGATTCATGATGATAGCATCCCCTTTAACTAAACTGTTATGGAAGGGAGTGAAGTATGAATGGCCTGATAGATGTCAAAGTAGCTTTGATCAGCTGGAAAGTATGCTTATTAAAGCTCCTGTATTGGTCCAACCTATTTATAGTAAGGAGTATATTTTGTTTAGTGATGCATCTGGAACTGGTTTGGGTTGTGTTTTGATGCAGGAAGGAAAGGTAGTTGCTTATGCCTCTAGGCAATTAAAGATTCATGAACAGAACTACCCTACACATGATCTGGAGCTTGCAGCAGTAGTGTTTGCCTTAAAAATATGGTGGCACTACTTATATGGTGAAAGGTGCAAAATTTTCACAGATCATAAGTGTCTGAAGTATCTGCTTACCCAGAAAGAACTCAACCGGAGATAATGGCGATAGTTGGAACTATTTAAGGACTGTGATTGTACCGTGGATTATCATCAGGGTAAGGTTAATGTTATGGCAAATGCCTTGAGTTGGAAGACAATTTCAACATTATCAGTGAAGCGAGGAGAATGGGAACTTAAATATGATGGAGCTTTAATAGCTCAGTTGAAAGCAAGGCCTATGTTGAGGCAAGAAATTTGTGAAGTTCAGAGAGCTGATGATAAGTTACAACAACTTATCTTGGCTACTCAGGAAGGTAAACAGTTTGATTTTTCTGTGTAAGGAGATGGTGAATTGTATTATAAGGATCAGTTGTATGTGCCAGTTAATGATGAATTAAAGAAGAAGCTGTTGTTTGAGGCTCATAATACAATATTTACTATGCATCTAGGAGGAAACAAGATGTATTAGGATCTAAAGTAGTATTACTGGTGGTCAGGTATGAAACAGGATGTTGTGGATTATATAGAAAAATGTTTAATATGCCAGCAGGTTAAAGCTGAGCACCAGGTTCCATCTAGTTTGTTACATCCTATTTCTATTCCTCAATGGAGATGGGATAACATTACCATGGACTTTGTCACTGATCTTCCTCTCACACAAAGGAAGCATGTTGCGGTATGGGTAATTGTGGATAAGTTTACCAAATCTGCTCATTTTCTGTCTGTTCGTCCTGACTATTCTTTGGATAGGCTTGCATATTTGTATATGAATGGGATAGTGAGACTATATGGAGTGCTATTATCGATTATTTCTAATCGTGACCCTTGATTTACTTCGAGATTATGGAAAAGTTTATAGAATGCTCTGGGAACTCAGGTTAAGTTTAGTACTACTTTTCGTCCCCAGACAGATGGACAATCTGAACGAGTTATACAAATATTAGAGGATATGTTGCGGGTTATGTGTTGGAGTTTCTCGGGAGTTGGGATAATTATTAGAGTTTGATGGAGTTTGCTTACAATAACAGTTATCAAACGAGTATTGACATGGCGCCTTATGAAGCGTTGTATGGTAGGAAGTGTACAACCCCAGTATGTTGGACCGAGTTGAGTGAAAATAAGATGATCGGGTCAGAAATTGTGAAAGATACTGAAGAAAAGACTCAGATTATTCAGCAAAGATTGAAAGCTACCAATGATAGACAGAATTCTTATGCTGATCTAAAAAGGAAAGATATTGAGTATCAAGTGGGTAATAAAGTATTTTTAAAAGTGTCACCATGAAAACACATACTTTGGTTTGAAAAGAAGGGTAAGCTTAGTTCACGATTCATTGGTCCTTATGAAATTCTGAAAAGAATTGGACCAGTAGCTTATCAGTTGGCTCTTCCTGAAGAATTGGCCAAGCTACATGATGTATTTCATGTTTCGATGTTAAGAAGATATCGGTATGATGTGACACATAAAATTCCAGTGCAAGAAATTAAGGTACAACCAGATTTGTCTTATAAAGAAGGGCTAGTTTTGATATTAGCCAGAGAAGTTAAACAGCTCAGGAACAAGTCAGTGTCTTTGGTAAAAGTACTCTGGCAACATCCTGGACTTGAGGAAGCAACATGGAGACTGGAAGAAACCATGAAAGCTCAGTATTCGTAACTATTCAGATCAGGAAAATTTCGAGGACGAAATTTCTTAAGGAGGGAAGAATTGTAATGCCCCATATTAAGGGTTAGAATATTGAGAAATTTCAATGCATAGTATACTTTGCATAATTGAGTTTTCGCTTATTTATGCATAGGCATTTTTAGACTCATCCAAATGAATTGTGCATGCATTTATGACATTCCGGGTGTAATTGGTTTTAGAATTTTGATTAAGATGAGAATTTTGGTTTATTTGTGATGGAAATTCATTTGAAAGTTATTAATAATATTTCAAAATTTTTTGGGAATTTTAAGAATTTTTCTGAAAATTTTGGGATATTCAGAATATTCAGAAAAATAGACAAATGGCTTAATGACATGTAGCACTCCTTGTGGATGACAAATGGCTCACTTGCAATGGGGCCATGTGTCAAGATATCAATTAAACACACAAGCATGTGTTTTGAAAGGCAATTTACTACAACTCTTTGTTGTTCTCCAGATTTTGGAGTAATATTTGAAAATCATCGAACCTTCATCACCGATTATTTTTGTTGATTCTTAAGTTAGTGTTATCCTTTGTAAACAAAACAATTCAGCCCAGCTAAGAATTTGTTTCTTGTTGGTTTTACTTCTTCAACCTTCCATTGAACCCTGTTCTTCACCTTCACTAGCGAAGAATTTGAAGAAAAATCAAGTAAGTGATATTCTAACTCTCTGAGTTTTGTGAATGATTCGAATGATATGCTAGTGTTGGAAATGAATGCATGCATGTTAAGGTATAGCAGTAGAGTTCGGAGAATACATGCCCTGAATGACTCAGATGAGGATTTGAAACTGTGAATGTGGAAAAAATGCTTAAAATTTAAAGTTGCATGTGTGTTAATCAGATTTTGATGTTAAGTGTGAAGTTTGGAGTTGTAAATTGTGTGTGTGTACTGATGAGCTAAAATGGAGTTAGAGGGATTGTTTGCAAGTTATTGGAGTTAATTGATGGAGATTCAGTTTCAGATAAAAACACAATAGAAAGAGGGGAAGAAGATGATTAAAACGCAGTAAAGTTCGTCACGACCAACTCTCTTTGGTTCACCGCGGCCAATTTGAAGGATTTCACTTCTGTGAAAGTTCATCGTGGCCAACTGTTGGGTTCACCGTGGCAAGCTTTTAAGAAAATCGCGAGGAATTTGGCTTTCTGGAAAGTCTACCGCGGCTAACTTTTGGCTTGTTGTGGCGAAGTTTCCTAACAGCTTGAACATGCTTTAGTATTTTGAGTATAACTTTTGCTGTAGTTATCCGAATGAAGTGATTTTTTATTTGAGTAAACTAGAGACATAGGGCTACAAATTTTTCTGAAGAGATTACTCTACCTCTAAGAATTTTATAATCTGATTGGAAGTTGAGATAAGAATTCTGCTGAAGCTTAAGAATAGTCTAAAATCTTTTGACTATAACTTTCAGTATACTAAACCAAATTGGATGAACTTTGTATCATTGGAAGCCTAAGAAAAATAGGGACAACTTTCTAAAAGGAAGTATTACCTAATTACCTTACCTACCTGATGAGAATAATTAAGCAAAGTGGACCCAAAAGTTGGTTGTGAAATAAATCTGGATTGAGAAATTTAGTATGGTTTCTCTTGATTGATAATGTAACAAGATTTTGGATAAGAAACTTGGAATTTGTCATGAACATGCATTATACATGTTTAGTATACATGAACGTGCATAATTGAATTTATAATCGTGCACAATAGTGATATGTTCTTGTATTAAATGCTATAGAGGAATGCATCGAGCGACTAATTCTAGATATTGCCAGGACATTGAGGCAACAGACAATAGGGAGATTTTGTAAGTAATTTAGTTGGTCTTATCTGTAACTAAGTCTTGTTGAATAATTATGGGTAATTCAGTAAAAAATCTAGTTAGAAATTTTGGATAGTTCTGCTTTGACTCTTTGTTTGCTGTTTGACTTTAATCCATTGAATGATTTGCAAAGCTCTCAGATTGATATGCTTGAATTTTGGCATGAAAGCAATGATTGGCTAATTATGTTGAGCATGAAATGAATTTGTTTGGTTTTAAAACTGTCAAGTCCTAGTCATGGATAAATAGGCATGCCTAGAAGGGTCTGCAGCTGCTCCTGTTATTGAAACCTCGATGTCTCCTATATTGACACTTCGGTGTCTCCTGTATTGACACTTCGGTGTCTCCTGATATCAAGACTTATATCTCTCCTGCTGATACCAATTATGGTATCTCCTGTATAAGTCCCGTTACCCGCTTATGTAAATGGATTTAACAGTCATATAATGTTGTATTCTGATTTCTATCTGACTCTGATATAAACAAAGAAATTATGTTCTGATTATGAAGGATTTATACCCTCTTTTGAGACTTAGTTCTATTTTTTGTACAATATGTCTGAGATCCAATATAATATGTTTGAATTGTTCGTTCCGATAAAATGTTAATTCATGCTTCTGATATATCATGATTGTGTATAATTAGTTGTCAGTTTATGCATAGATTAGTTATTACTCACTAAGTTATATGCTTAGGACAGTGAATTTGCCCCATGTAGGTTCAGAGAGAAGGACATAAGGACTGGGATGAGTCAACCGCAGTGGCCAATAGAGTCTGAGTTTTGTTCTATTAAATTGTATTTTTATTTTTTGGAGTTTGTTTTTCGCTTGTCTTTGATGTATATGACTTTGGATTTATTTGAAGGTTTGTAATAACCTTAATTCTAGCTAATTCCAATTTGGAACAAGTTGTATTAAGCTCAGTGTATTATGATGTATGTTTACTATTAATTGCTTTTGCTTTGAGCTATTGAGAATGCATGATGAATGTTTCGTATGTTTTGGTTTTGTCTCGGTTCTGTATGCATGTATGTTATGTTGTCTACGTGGCACCCCCGTATCCTTCCAAGGGGTATTAGGGCGTCACATCTTGAACCATCAGTTGTACATCATATGTATCAACTTGAGGTTCTTGTTCTATCTGGGTGTGAATTTGTGCTTCTTGAACTTTTTTAATTTCTACTTGATTCTCACTACTTTCCTTGAGAATAAATTCTCTTTATAGTAATATAACATATCTTGATACAAACACCTTTTGCTCAAAAGGATGGTAAATTTGATATTTGATACTCTCTTTCAAATATTCCATAAATTTGCATTTATCTGATTTAGCTTGAAGCTTTTCAGATGTTGGATGCTTCACTTAAGCAACATATCTCTAAATCTTTAAGTGTGATAACTTTGGTCTACTAATAGTCCATTTTTCATATGGTGTCTTGTCAACAGATTTGAATGAAACTCTATTCAAAAGATAAGCAATAGTTTCAAAGACATATCCCTTAAATGAGAAATGAAGGATTGTATGAATTATCATGCATCGCATCACATTTAATAGAGTGCAATTTCTCTTGTCGAGACTCCATTATATTGTGGAGTTCCAAAAGGAGTCTATTATAAGAGAATCTCATTCTTTTTAAGTGACCAAGAAACTCATGATCTAAGTATTTACCCCTATATGAGATCTAAGTGTCATAATACTCTTACCAACTTGTTTCTCAACCTTAAGTCTAAATTCTTTGAACTTTTCAAATGATTTAGACTTTTGTTTAATTAAGTATATATAAAAGAGAACATAATGAAATATGACAATCTATCTTTAGCAAAGTAGACATAAGGTCACATTCATCTTAATGTATAAGCTCTAGTAACTCGCTGGCTCATTCTCCCTTTCCACTAAGGGGTAGTTGTTAAGTCAAAATGACTTTACATCTAATAATTTTAGTGACAATCAAATAATACTAATATTAGAAAGAAATAAACTGTTTTTGATAAGTGTGTTAAGCGTGAAGAAAACACAGAAGGAAGAAAACATGGAAGAAAACACAAAAGGAAGAAACACAGACGATACAAAACACAGAAGGAAGGAAACACAGAAGAATTGAGAACAAAAAAGAAGCAGTTCGAGTTAGTTACAAAACTCAACCGAATAACGGTTTCTACAAGAAGTAAGAAGCAAGAAACAGTTATCAAGAAGCAAGAAGTAGTTGAAGACTTAGGCTATAAATACTAGTCGTAATTGAACTAAACAATCTTTTAGTTCTCAAGTTATTACTTACCCAAATTTTGTATTCGTTGTGCAAAACACGAGAGCTATCTTTACTGTAACAAAAGCTCACAATATTTTTCTAGTGAGAGAAAGGAAAATATGAGAGCCTGAAGAGGCTAAGAGAGCAAAAAATAATACTTGGTGTAAGAGACCTGAAGAGGCTCTGTAGAGAAAGAATACTTGTACATTTTGAGAAGAATAATGAAATCTCATAAGAATTCTGAGGACTGGACGTAGCCCAAGGTTTGGGGTGAACCAGGATAAAATTGTCGTGTCCATCTTCTAACTCTCTACTTTAATTTATATTGTTCTTATACAAGTATATAGAAGTTATTTGCAATTTAATCACAAAGATATTTTCGTATAAAGATTGTGATATTCATTTAATAGCTTTGAAAAAGTTAGTTTTCAAAGAAATATCGAAAGGGGCTTGTATTCACGAAAAGAATACACAATTCAACCCCCCCTTCTTGTGCATTTTGTATATTGTACGTAAAAACTATACTAACAAGTGATTTACTTCAGTTGGTATTAAAGCTCGGTTTCGAAGAACCACCGTTACAAAGTGAGGACAAAGATCCATGGCTGAATCACATGTTTTTATAGCTGAAGGCACCTCCATCATAAGACCTCCTGCATTCAATGGTGAAGACTATCATTATTGGAAGGACATGATACGGCTCTTCATAGAATCAAAACATATTGATCTTTGGGAGATCATCGAGAATGGACTATATATACCAATGGATGATGAAGGGAATGCATTCCATGTACCAGATGGTCGACTAATCAAAAAGCTAGATTCCAACTTAAGTCAAAGGCCAAGTTCTTTATGAGTTATGCCTTAAGCAGAAGTAAATACGATAAAGTTCATAGATGTGACACTGCAAAGGAGATGTGGGACACTCTATCCATTGCACATGAAGGCACTAACTAGGTGAAAGAGTCTAAGATAAGCATTCTTGTACACCAGTATGAGCTATTTAAGATGAAGGAAGATGAGTCTATTGTTAAGATGTTTGGACGATTTCAAACTATCGTTAATGAACTTAAAGCTCTTGGGAGAATCTACGATAATCAAGACCACGTCAGGAAGATTCTCTGAAGTTTGCCAAAAAGATAGAGACCTAAAGTCACTGAAGTACAAGAAGCCAAGGACTTGAGTATATTGAAGCTTGATGAATTACATGGTTCTTTGAAGATACATGAAGTGGAGCTTGATGTAGAAGAGAAACCCAGACAGGACAAATCTATAGCATTAAAGGCTGGACAAAAGAATCACAAGACTTAGAAAAATAAAAGTTCATCATCAAAAGCGTTAAAGATTGAAGAAATCAAGAATGACGATACCAGTGAATCTGAACAAGATTCAAGCAAAGATGATGATGAATTATCTTTTATTTTGAGAAAGATCAGATGGATGTAGAAGAAGAAAGCAAAAGGAAACAAAGAGTTTTATTTTAAGAAAAATAGCAAAGACGAAGTCAAGAACTAGAAGATATCTATCATTTGCTACGAGTGCAACAAAACTGGACACTACAAGTTTGAATGTCCATTACTGAGAAGAAAACCGAAGAAAAATACAGAAAATAAGAAGAGCACGATGGCAACATGGGAAGATTTGGATTCGTTCGAATCTAATACTGATTCAAAAGTATCAATTCAAGCAAATATATGCTTGGTAGCTGAAAAAGAAAGTGACGAGGAGGTAACTTCTAACTTTAATGAACTACAAGATGCATATTTAGAGTTATTAGACAATTCAAATGCTATACTAAAGCAGTATAGATCGTTAAAGAAAAAGTTTGTAGAAAACTTGAAAAACACGGAAGTGTTAGAGAGAGAAAATGTCTACTTGAAGAAATAAGTAGACGATATGAAGAAAAGAGTAACTATAGATAGATCCGCAGATTAGTCAGCTGAAACAAAGAATCAATATTCTTTCAGCAGATCTATCAACTTTTACCAAAAGTATGAAGAAAATGAATGACATGCTAGAAAGATATAGACACCCTAATGATAAGAGTGGTATAGGGTTCACTAAAAGTGATACTCGTCATAAAAAGAATTTTGTTCCTTATAGAAAGAAAATCATCAGTCGTCTTATTATCATTCTACGAATTATTATAAGACTAACCCTAAAGGACCCAAAAAAATATGGGTACCTAAGAAAAACATAATATCTACTGCAGATCTCCTTCCTTGGAAAAAGCAACCAACACTAATGGTATTTGGATAGTAGATGCTCGCGATATATGATGGGAAGAAGTTCTATGTTCCTAGATCTTCAAAATAAGAAGGAAAGATCGGTAACTTTTAGAGATAACCAGCAAGGCAAAATAATTAGAATCGGTAAAATTGGTAAAGATTCCTTTGCATCTATTGATAATGTTCTGCTAGTTGATGGTTTAAAATATAATTTGATTAGTGTTAGTCAATTATATGATTCTGGTTTTGAAGTATCCTTTAATCAAAATTCTTGTGCAGTCAAAAACAAGGACGGTTCCATATTCTTCTATACCAAAAGATGAAACAATCTTTATAAGATTAATTTAGAAGATTTACAAAGTCAAAATATTTCTTGTTTTATATCAACAAATGAAGAA
>JANZLD010010442.1:0-11234 GCA_026413575.1 Erythroxylum carthagenense
AACCTAATTTATACACTTATTACTCAATTCCCAATTTTCACAATCCAATCCTCATCTGAACGATTATAACCAAATTTCTGATTTACACAATCAAGTCGGGAATTTATCATACATGTATGTACATATATATATATACCTATACAATCAATAATCATTTACCAATGACTCTCGAAACTATAATGCTTGTGCAATGCAACTTTTTTTTTTTTGCCTGTACTCAATCCTAAACCGATCCAAATTACCGATATACCCGTCACACCGGTAACGGGATGTTACACAACGTGCTAGTCGAACCTATACAGATTAATAATCAAACAATACATCTTCTAAGACATAAAGAATGAAGATTATATGGTATTCTGCGAGATGAGAAAGCTGAACCATATCCATTGAAGATTTCAAAGGATCGGTATACAATCTATCTTATTACGAGAAGAACTTTTATAAAAACTGTGCCAAATATACAACTAATATGCTCAACCCTTGTGAGAAACGAAGAAAAAGGAAAAAAAATAAGATGTTTCCTGAGGGAAATAAAGATGATCTTACAGAAGAGCGGATTCGAGTAGCTATGAAGAACATAAATGATGCATGCAATGTAGCTCAACCTAGAGGTATCTATGTTCCACAGCACATTTCAAAAGCATCAGGAAGTAAATTTGGAGTTTCAATCACAGATGAAATCTTCATGGTAGTTAGGAAAGTGAAAGAAGGCCTGTACAGAAGTATCATGGTTGAAGGTATCCATTTCAATTTAGAAACCTTTGCACATTTGGTCATGCATTTCAGACCTTCAGGTTTCATACCTTGAGGCAAGGATGTGTTACATATTCTTGGGCAACCAATTCTAAAACTACCTAGACCTGATGATCTTGATCTCCCAGAAGGAAATCAACCTTTCAATCTACCATCTATCAAAATTATAGAGTTAGACGTTTTACCTTTAAAACCATCTACTGTTGAAAACCTTCATCTACCTAGTGAAATACACCAAGATCCTACTGTTAATCGGGAGTTCTTGAGACATTTCATAAATTGGACGGAAGCAAGTCATAGTCAGAAGGAAGTTCAGGAAGCATTGCAAGAGAAATTGAGGAAGTTCATACTAAGGTAGATGAACTTGCTGATTTAGTGGGTAATCTTCATAAGGAAGTAGCACTACTACGGGTTACTATTGAACAAGACCTCAAGACGATCCGCATTGACATGCAACGTATGTTTTTTGAAGTTCTGAGGTGTCTACAATGAGAAATTTTTTTATTAATAACAAGTAGGGGGAGAAGGAAAAGGAGATGGAGGAGGAGAACAAGAAGAATAGATAGAAAGCATTGTATCTTGTATGCAATTCTTTTCGTATATTTTTGGATTATTATTCGTCTAAATACTATTCGTCTATAAATTTTATTTTATCTTCTAAAAATTATGGTTATCTGTTATCATCAAAAAAGGGGGAGATTATTAAGTCAAGAAGACTTCACTTCTAATAATTTTGATGACAATAATATATGAACTGTTTTGATGAGTTTGTTAAGTGTGCAGAAAAATGTAACACTTAGGCAATATGCAATGAAAGCATAATATCAGACAAAGTCACAACAAGAGATGAAGTCACAACATAAAACAAAGTCGAAGCATAAGACAAAGCGCAGCAGCATAAGACGAAGCGAAGCATGAGACAAAGCGAAGACATAAGACGAAGCATAGCAGCATAAGACAAAAATGCAGCATAAGAAGAAGCGAAATAACATACGAAATGTAGTAAAAGAAGAAAAGTTATTCCAGATGATACAAAAGGAAGATATTTTAGAATGTAAGTTAGTTAATTAATTGGAGTTAGTTACAGGACTCAACTAATAACTGTTTTAAGAAGATTCAAGAAGCAGTTATCAAGAAGACAGTTGGAGACTTAGGCTATAACTATTAGTTCAAGTTGAAGACTAAAACAACGATTGTTTTTACATTAGCAAAAATTTTGTATTCAAAGTGAAAAGAAGTTAGCGAATATATCTGTAATGTGAAAACTCAAAAATATTTTTTCTTAGAGAGAGAAAATAAGGTTAGAGCCTAGAGAGGCTAACATAGTTGATAAAGAATACTTGTAAGAGAAACCTAAAAAGGCTCTACGTGTTGAAAGAATACTTGTGAGAGAAACCTAAAGAGGCTCTACGTGTTGAAAGAATACTTGTAAAGTTAAAGAGTATAGTGAAATCTCAGAAAAACTCTAGGGACTGGACGTAGCCCAAGGATTGGGATGAACCAGTATAAAATCACAACATCTACTCTTATCTTTTAATTTTCTTGTGTTAGAAGATTAGATAATATTATTTGCGATTACATTGCTTATCAACTTTATCAAAGTATTTTAGTAATCATTTGAATTCTGTAAAGAAATTCAAGAAGTCTCAAAAGATTAATATTTTCAAAAAGATTACACCATTCAACCCCCCTTGTTGTGTAGTTTACATATTATATTGGATTTCTATATTAACAAGTGATTTACTTCACTAACCACTATTGGAGAATGATCTGAAATGTTAGGGTTCTGGATAACACAAAAGAAATTGGGGAACCTAGAGCTCCATGCTGAGTTAATAAGGGCTCTATCTAACTTCCTGTCAACAAAGGAATCACCACTTTGCCTATTGTTCCAAGTAAAATTTGGACCACTTGCATTTAAATCAAACACAAAAATGTCCTCAACACATTTTTGAAAATCACTAAGCCCATTCATTGTAGAGGGACTGATGGCGTGGGCTTCAGAAGGAGGCAAAATGGCATTGAAGTCCCCAGCTACCATCCAAGGATAGGTACCTACTGAGAGATTGATGGTAGATAGATTAGACCAAAGATTCTTCCTGTGGTTGATATTGTTGGACCCATAAACACAAGTCAGTAAGAAGGAAGAAGAGCAGTTCCTAGGGGACATCTCTAAGTGGAGCAGTTGATCACTAGTCCTAAGAATAGAGCACAAAATCCTATTTAGGTTCCAAAATATAACTATCCCAGCATTCGAAGCCTGGTTTCCATTACTGAAAGAAGACCATCTCGAAAGCATGGAGGAGCAAACAGAGTTCAAGTTAGAAGGAGACCTAATCCTAGTTTCTATCAAACATACAAAGGATACAGATAAACTCCTAAGGCAATCTTTTACTGCTAATTGTTTTTTGGGGCTGTTGAGTCCCCTAACATTCCAAAAAACCAGATCTATAGCACAAAAACAACTAGAAACACAACCTACTATTGTTTCCTCCTAGATTTCTTAGTACTCTTCACTGGAAAAACCCCCTCTTCCCCACCCTTAATACCAGTACTAATAGGGAGCAATTCAGACATAGGAGAGGAAGGAATACCTACCTGAGTTGCGGCAGATGAATTGGAATCCACACAATTCTTCTTGCAATTGAGTATCTTGGCTTTGAATAGATGGACTCTCAGCACTACTTACATCTTTATCTCCTTGGATAATCATCTCATTCAGAAGAATCTTCTATTGTAAATCTTGACCCTCACATTGCTCATTTCGGATCTCAGCTGGTTTACTGGTTTTGTTACTAGAAGGACCCCGCTCTAAGGTATGTTCCTACTCCTCTCTCAGTTGCTTAGAAGTGGTTAAATTATGTTCATTTCCCTTCTTCATTTCTTGTTGGAAACCAGTCTCAAATCGTCTCCCTGTAGGAGCCCATTCCTTCTTAAATGTATTTTGCTCAGGTCTCCATTCATACTCAACTCAAATTTACTTGAAATATTTCACCCTCCTTAGAATAAGTAGCTAATTAAAAGGAAGAGGACCAACTCTTCTGCAAGTCTAGCTCCACACATAATTGTGCATACATAATTCTAGACATCCTGGCTATTTGTGTATCCATTAAAAGGGGTTCACCCACTACACTTGCAATCCTCCCCAATCCTTCGATATTCCAATATTCATCCAGGATATTATGAAACCTAGCCCAAACTGGGGCATACTTGACCTCTTCTTGTTCCCCACCATTCAAACTCCACTTTCGAAGAAACAATGGCTTCCCTTGGATATGCCAAGGTCACTTTTCCAATACCATGTTCAATCCTACTTCTGAGTCAAACTTAAACAGAAAATCGTCATAATAGTTGTTGAAAAGAAGTTGAAACTTGTTTTTAGACTTAAATGAATTACTTTAATTTTATTTTCAAATCTCTCGCTCTCTCATTCACTAAAGCCTTCGAAACAGTTAAATAACTGATAACCTATGAGGAACATTTTGAATTTGTTTCTTTCTCTTTTATCTCTAATCTAATTTTTTTTAGTTATTCACTAGTTAAATCGATAAATCCAAAAACTTAATTGTTTATTATTAAAATTGAGTTGTATGAATCGCCCGATACATTCCAAAGTTTGTTTTAGTATACCCAATTACCATTAAGCAAAATGATTAAGATAATATAAATTAATTTATATAAGGGTAAATCTTAAAAAATTACAAATTTTATTTAATTTTGTAATAATAATTAAAATTAAAAAATAACAATAAAATACTTAAACTGTTAATTTTTATAATAATAACCTATTTTTATTCCCATTGTTAATGAGTCACGAAAGGAGACCTATTTAATACAATGCAGAAATGTGACCCCTAAAATCCTAATGATGACAAGTTTAATTGGGATAAAACCACCATATCTTAATAAGGATAATGTGCAGATTTTTAGTGATTTTAGACCTATCTTTGGCAGCCTATTTTGGTGATTGTGGTATCTAAGGCAACTGGATTTTTCGGGGATTCCATCTATGTTGGGTAGCTACGTTTTCCTCTAGCGGCTGTGATTTTCTGGACTATCTAAGAATTGTTTAAGTGGTGAAAAATGTCCAGCAATGTTGTGATGTTGTAGCTTTATTATTTAGGACATTTCGGTGATGAACAAATTGTTCGTTTATTGAGTTTTGTGCTTGTTGTGCATGGGATGCTTCAGTGACAATATCGGGCGTTCATAGCAGAATTTTTGTTGGACAACTTCCCATACTTTCGATTGATGAAGCTACATATTTAGAGGAGTTACTTTCTTATCTTAAGTGCCTTTATTTTAGATTCAATCACTTGAGTTGTTTTATTATCATTTTTATTAACAACCATTGTTGCTAAAATCTTCTGTTGAGATTAGCATGAGGTGGTCATGCTATTGAGAGTGATTTACTTTCACAGAGTGTGAGTACAAGGAATAGTGTCAAGAGTTGAGTGAGTCATCTTAGTAAAGCATTGGGTAAAACTATTGTATCATAAGTGAAAGTTGATTAAACTGGGTGAGGGCCCCATATATGTAGATAAGGTGTGCCGAGCTGCTTTACTAAATCTTGTTTGTTGATTTTTTTGTTGCATATTTAATTTTTCTATTTGTATTTTCCTAGAATATTAATGATTGCTGACATGGTTGCTTTCCATTAAGCAATTGACAGAAATAGCTTAAAGCAACTAAGGCATAACCAAATTTTACGAAACGACATCCTTTCGGATTTTCAATTGGTATCAGAGCTTGGATCTCCTAATCAAAACTTGATACGTCAATTTGGTATAGATTCGTGTTTTGAAATTATGGCTTTGAGAGAAGGGACATTAATCACTATACCATTGTTACTAGATGGTTCTAATTACCTTGCTTGGAAATCTAGAATGAAAGTCTTTATTCAAGCACAAGGAAGTAAAGTATGGACTTTAGTGTTGAATGGCTGGCCACATCCAATGACAATTAATGAAAAGAATGAAGCGGTACCTAAAGATTCATATGAATGGACAAGTGTTGAAGAAGAGGAAGCACTTGATAACTCTTTAGCAAATACGTGCAATGTTTAGTGTTATAGATAATGGATATTTCAGTATGATATTAGCAAGAAGTATGAGATACATTACAAACAATACATAAGGGATTAAAATATGTGATAGCTTCAAAAATGAAAATGTTGGCCACTCGATTTTAAGAGGTTAAGATGAAGGAAAGTGAAACTATTGGAAACTTACATGAGAGGTTGTGCGATATTGCTAACCAAGCATATCAACTTGGGAAAAAAATATTCAAATCTAAAACTTATCAAGAAGACATTGAGATCACTGCCTCCTATATTCATACTGAAAATTGCAATCATCAAAGAAGCTCATGATATCAATGAATTATCTTTGGATAAGGTAATTGAGATTCTTACCAACTTTAAGATGAATTTATTGAGAGATAAATGAGAGAAGAACAAAGGATTAACATTGCAAGTGAGGTTGGAAAAGTCGTGAATGACTTAGGAGATGAATTTGATAAGAATGAGGATATGGAGTTATTGATAAGAAATTTCAGCAAGTGGTTAAAGAAAGTGAAGAAAGATAGATCCAAGTTTAGGCAGCATGGTGGGAATTCATTAAACATTAATTTCAAATTGTAAGAAAAAACTCAAAAGGATTAAAGAAAGGTAAAGAAAATAAAATGTCATGAATGTCAAGGCTTCAAACATGTGTAAGCAGAATGTGTTAACACTTTGAAGAAGAGAAAAGGGAAGACTTATATGAGCACTTAGAGTGAGAATGAATCTTAAAGTGAGTATGGAAGCGAAGAGAAATTTGTGAGTAATTATGCTAATTTAGTTGCTTTATACATCATAAATCCAATTGTTTGCTTAACAACAACTAGAGAAGAAACTGACAGGAAAAACTTAGATGAATCAGTCCAAAATTCCAGAAAAAATGTAAATGAATTAGTCTAAAATTCTATTTCCTATTATGACAGTGATGACAGTGATTTAGAATACAAAAAAGAGGATATTTGCAAAGCTTATGAGTTAATGTATGAAAAATGAGTGCCAATGTGTAAGAAGAATGAGAACCTAAAGAAGGAAAATTCAACCATAAAGAATATCATTCAAGATCTTGAGAATAAGTTGTTATCTACAATATATGAGCTTGATGAAACAAGGTTGATGCTGGTCAATATTGAAAAAGGAATAAGGATGTCAAATGGAGGTATTGAAAAGCTAAACCAATTGTTTGAAATTTGTAAGAGCAAAAGGGACTTTCAAGGTGTTGGTTACAAAGGTGAATGTCTAAGTTGAATAATAGGAAAAATGGTGAAGCTAAATTTGTTAAAGGAGAAACTTCAAAGAGGAATCAAAAGTTTATGCCTACATGTCAACTTTGTGGGGTAAACAGACACATAAGATCGAATTGTTACAAATTGTTATAAATGATATTTCAAACTTCAGGGGGCTCAAAATCGAAAATCTTGACACTTTTGGATTTCAATAGTAGCCAATGTTACCAAAGCATACTTGGGGTGGAAAGGGTCAATTACAAGCACTTGTAGCTCTTAAATCCATACGAGCTACTTCTCACAAGGGTTGGTCTTTTAATAGTGGGTGTTCACGTCATATGATAGGTGAAAGAAGCTACTTGATGGATTATCAAAGTTGTATGGATGGTCATATTATTTTTGGTTGAGAAGAAAGAAAAAGTGATTGGTAAAGGAGCTCTTTGCATGGATGGATTGCCTCACTTCAAAAATGTGATTCATGTGGATGGTTTAAAAACCAAAGTGGTAAGTATTAGTCAACTTTGTGGAGATGGCTTGTTTGTTAAATTTACTAATGATGGATGCAAGGAGTTAGAATGAACAAGGAGAGTGCTTAGTAAGTGGCAAAAGATTGGCAAATAATTGTTGCAACAACAGGCTATTACTTCTTGCAATTCGGCCGCATATGATTATATGCCTCTATGGTAGCAAAAGATTAATAAGGTGGTGGAAGAAAACATTCAAAATAATCCTCACAAATCAAAACAAGGACACAATCAAGCAAAAAGCAGAAACTGTCTAGATTCACAATTAGCTATTGCTAGTGTTATGTGAATTTGGTGTTATGTGAACTTAATGTTATTTGGAAGTTGATGTTCCATTAAGGGGGAGTGTCCAATTGTCTTCTTAAGGGGGAGTTCTCATATGTGAATAATATTTTCAAAAAGGTAAAGATTGTTAAGATATTTGTTGAGATATCTTGTTAATTAATTTTGGACATTATTTATAATTTGACATAGTTGGATAATTGTGGTATATAATTATGATAGTTAATCTACCTTAAATGGGATTCTTGAAGCTAAGATTACATGACGGATAAAATCCTAGTGATGATAGGATTTAATTGCGATAAATCACAATATCTTAATAAGGATAATGTCCATATTTTTTTATGATTTTAGACCTATCTTTGGTAGCCTATTTTGGTGACTATGGTTATCTAAGGAAGCTAGATTTTTCAAGGATTCCATCTATGTTAGGTAGCTTCATTTTTCTCTAGTCGGCATGATTTTTCTGGGCTGTCTAAGTAATGTTTAAGTGGTGAAAAAAAACCAATAATGTTATGATGCTTCAGCTCTATTATTTGTGACATTTTATTGATCAAATGATTGTCCGTTTGTTGAGTGTTATGGCTGCTGTGTATGGGATGCTTCAGTGACAATATCGAAGGTTCACTACAGAATTCTTGTTGAACAATTTCCCATATTTTCAGTTGATGAAACTAAATATTTGGGGGAGTCGCTTTCTTAACTCAGGTGTCTTCTTTGTTATTTTACATTCAATTACTTGAGTTGTTTTATTATCATCTTTGATAACAATCATTGTTTCTAAAATTCTTTGTTGAGGTTAGAACAAGGTGATCATGCTATTGAGAGTGATTTACTTGCACAGAGTATGAGTACGAGGGATAATGTCAAGGGTTGAGTGAGTCAACCTAGTAAAGCCTTACGTAAAACTATTGTTTCACAAGTGAAAATTGATTAAACTGGGTAAGGACCCCACAGACGTAGACAAAGTGTATTCGTTGTCGATTTGTTTGTTGTGTATTTAATTTTTCTATTTGTATTTTTCTAGAATATTAACAGTTGCTTACACAATTCACTAAGCTGCCGACAAAAATAAGTCAAAGGAACTGAGCCCAAACCAGATTTTGCGAAACCACATCTTTTCATATTTTCAAAAACTTATTGAATGCATATATAAAATACAAATAATTATCTTTAAAAAAGGTAACATAAAGTCAATCTCAATCTTCTTCACAATTTGTTCTCTTGCATGCTAAAATTGAATCAAATATATATCAAATCTATGTTAAATTCTTACTCTTAAAATTTTTATAAAAATCTAAATAAATCTCTAATATTTTGATATCTATAAGTTAATTCTTAATTTTAACATGTGTCATTGAAAAATTTCTTATTTAGACAAAACTTAATAACAAAATTAATGTTTTCATGACAACTTATTTATACTATAAGTAAATTTTAATAATTCATTAGTAATTTTTAACAAACATAGGATTCACATTCAATTTTAATATCTTAACAACTGATTTGTGAGTATTTAATAATAATTTAAAATAAATTTATTTTAAAAGGAAAATATAGAGTTAATTTCAATCCTCATCACAATAAATAAGGGAGGTGAATTACTATTGAATTATGTATATACATATATATTTTCTACCTCAAAAGTAAGAATTTACTCTTAAAATTATTATAAATTTTCTATAATATTTTAATATTGCAATTCTTATAAATTAATTGTTATTAACATATTCCATTGAAATAATTCTTATTTAGATAACATTCAGTAATAAGATTAATGATTTTTCATGAAATTTTATTTATATTGTAAGAAAATTTTAATAATTCATTAGTAATTTCTAATATATTTATAGGTATATCTTGAATTTTAACATGTTAAGGAGTAATTATTTAATAATAATAAAATATATTATATTAACTTCCATGAAAAGTTTGGGCTCCAACATTGGGCAATATGCTTTCATATGGTTTATGTGAGGGGGAGATTAAGTAAGTTTGAATTTGATTTGTCTAAATAAATTTTTGGAGTTTTTTAATTTGATTGGATATTATTTGTATGCGGATGATTTCGATGTGAATAATGATATGTTGGCTAATGTATTGACCGATGGTGAATTATCATCTTGGCATGCTTATGATTCTTCTGCTACACCTACTGTTGATTTTTATGCTTCTTTATTCACTAAGATTGATCGCATTAAATACATTATTCTTTTTAGCACATTTTTGTCTTAAACAGGAGAAAATTAGATATTTTGTTTGGATGATTGTCGGTTGTTTTGTTAACATGGGATTATTATTTCTTTGGATATTTTCCAATTGTTTATGTGAACTTAACGAACTTGGTGTTAGGTGAACTTAATGTTATTTGGATGTTATTTGGAACTTGATGTTCCATTAAGGGGGAGTGTCCAATTATCTTATTAAGAAGGAGTTCTCATACATGACAAATAATGCCAAAAAGGTAGAGATTGTTAAGATATTTGTTGAGATATCTTGTTAATTAATTTTGGACATTATTTATAATTGGACATAGTTGGATAATTGTGGTATATAATTATGATATTTAATCTACCTTATGTGGGATTCATGAAGATAAGATTACATAAAGGATAAAATCGTAGTGATGATAGGATTTAATTGGGATAAAATCACCATATCTTAATGAGGATAATGTCCTTTTTTAAATTTTAGACCTATCTTTGACGCGGTTATCTAAGGCAGCTAGATTTTTTAGGGATTCAATCTATGTTAGGGAGCTGCATTTTTCTCTTGTGGGCATGATTTTTCTGGGCTGTTTAAGTAATGTTTAAGTGGTGAAAAAATCCAATAGTGTTATGATGTTTTAGCTTTACTACTTGTGATGTTTCGTTGATGAAATGATTGTTCATTTGTTGAGTGTTGTGGCTGCTATGTGTGGGATGCTTCAGTGACAATATCAAAGGTTCACAACTGGATTCTTGTTGGAAAACTTCGCATATTTTCAATTGATGAAGCTACATATTTAGGGGAGTTGTTTTCTTAACTCAAGTGTCTTCTTTGTTTATGTTATTTTACATTCAATTACTGGAGTTGTTTTATTATTATCTTTATTAACAATCATTGTTTCTAAAATTCTTTGTTGAGGTTAGCACGAGGTGTTCGTGCTAGTGAGAGTGATTTACTTTCACGTAGTGTGAGTACAAGGGATAGTATCAAGAGTTGAGTGAGTCGACTCAGTAAAGCCTTGAGTAAAACTATTGTTTCACAAGTGAAATGTTGGATCCTGAATTTTTCTAAATTTCTTATTAATTGTTTAATGATTTATCCATGCTTGTTTGTTTGTTTAATTATTGTTATTATTATTATTATTATTATATTATTATTATTATTATTATTATTATTATTATT
>JANZLD010010584.1:0-11227 GCA_026413575.1 Erythroxylum carthagenense
ACTCTAACAAAGAGCAAGGGTCAATTGGCTTAAGGATGGTGATAAGTGCTCTAAATTTTTCTTTAACACCATTCTAACTAGGAAAAATCAAAACAAGATAAGAGCAATCACTAGCAATATAGGAATTCAACTACAAAATCTAAATGACATCTAAAAGGAGATTGTTAGGTTTTTCACTTCTCTGCTTAGTACTTCTAGCCCAAATAATGGTTCTGATTATGATCTTAATGGTATCATCTCGAAAAAGTTAACCCTAGTAGACTGTGCATTGTTAACAAAACCTATAAAAGATAAGGAGATTGAGGAGATTATGTTTAAGATAAATGGTATTGAAGCTTTTTGACTAGATTAGATTAATGGCTTCTTTTAGCAAACATCTTGGAATATAGTAGGGAACTATAAGAAATAAGCAGTTTATGAATCTTTCTCCAATGGGAAGCTACTCAAAGAAATTAATAAGACTTTCTAACCTTTGATTCCTAAAGGATTTTGCCCCTCATGTTTCAGTGACTTCAGGCTCATTGCTTGCACCAATTTCTTCTACAAATTCATTACCAAGTTAATTACTTCTAGATTGAAAAAGGTAACCACTCCACTCATTAGTGATAATTAAAATGCTTTCATATGCAACAAGCAAAATGGACACATTATTCTAAATATCCAAGAACTATTAAAGGGGTATTCTAGATCCATGTCTACTCCCAATTGTACTATTAAAGTTGATTTTCATAAGGCTTATGATAGTATTAGTTGGAATTTCTTATGGAAGGTGATGAAGGCTCAATAATTCCCATGAATCTTCATCAATTGGCTGAGAGAATGTATATCTACCACTAGCTTTTCAATTTTGATCAATGGAAGCCCCTTAAAATATTTCTTGGCTGTTAAAAATCACAAGTAGGGGGATCTTCTTTCCCTTTACCTATTTAGACTATGCATGGAAACTCTTAACACTATAATTTAAGCAAGACGTTGTGGCTAATCCTAGGTTCAGATTCCATTTTAGATGCAATAAAATTGGTGTTACTGATCTATCCTTTGCAGATGATCTTCTTCTATTCTATGGTGCTAAATTGGATTCCATCTGAGCTTTTATGAAGGCTCTGAATAGATTCAAAAGCTTGTCTAGGTTGTAGGTTAACTTTAACAAAAGCCAATTCCTTATTTCAAAAGCTACTTCTTCCATGGAACCCCAAGTAGCATCCATCATTGGGATGATTATGCAAACTCCACCTTTGAGTTATCTCAGACTCCCTATCTCCACCAGGAGGTTAAGTTATTTCGAATGCATTCCACTTATTGAAAAAATCCAAAGAAGGATTAATTCATGGGTGAATAGATTCTTATCTTATGCAAGCAAGCAAGGTCTAACTTACTAAATTAGTGCTTAACTCATTAAACATTTACTATATGTCACACATCTTCCTCTCAAAAAACGTAATAAGGTCAATGGAAAGACTAGTCAAGAATTTCTTATGGAATCACTCTAACGGAATTAAAGGGGTTGCTTTCCTAAGGGGGGGGGGGTGGTTAAACATTTCTTCAGTAAAACTGACTAACCAAGCTCTTATCCTTAAGAGGTTATGGTGGATACTAGAGCACAAAAAATTCTTATGAATTGAATGGCTACGTTCGTACTTTCCCAAAGGAAGATGTCTATAGGAGATGGAGGAAAGTCCTTCTGACTCTTACTTCTTGAACCAGTACTTCACTTGAGGAACTTAGTCTAAGATGATGTTTCATGTAGAATTGGTAATGGGAGATTAATCGCTCTATAGTTTGACAATTGGACTAGTTAAGGCTCACTGATCCATCTCTAAGCCACAATTATGAACTTCCTCACCTTTCCCTTTATACTAAGCTTAGTTTCTTCATTAATGGTAATTCCTGGCTATTCTTTGATATTCTCAGACATTTACAACCACAATATCTCCTAGATCCATCCAAAGCTGATACTTTTTATTGCAAGGATCAACTAATTTCCAACTATCAAATAGGCTCACTAAGGACTCGATTATAGAGGAATCCTATGGTTAAGTGGCACAAAGCTTTACCCCCTTCCCAAGGTTTCCTTTCTTCTTTCACTCATCATTAGGAATATACTAAATACAGCCGACAGGCTCGCGTATCTCTAAGTAAATAGTTGCTACCCTCTATGTTTTGCACATAAAGAATCCAAGGATCACCTATTAATGTGTTTAGTGGCTAAGGATATTTGGGAACAGGTGAAGCAGAAATGCCTATAGAATGTTTCAAAAAATTCCATCCCCAGTATAGTTCACTAGTTAGCTACATAAAGTTCTATTCCTAAGACTGAGAAGTAGATTTACTCAATAGTTATGGGTCTTTGTGTGCGAGCAATTAGGACAGAGAGAAATGTTAGATGGTTTCAGGCCAGGTATAAATCAATTACAACACTTATCACAGAAGTTATCAATGGGCCCAGAGAAATCATTATTCTGAAGAACCTTGCATCAGATGGCAGAACCAATATACTTCTTTCCTTGAACATCTAAGCAATGTGTTACATTCTTGAGGTTGATGCATGAGTAAAGAAAATCTCCTACATGAAGAATAATCAAGCTTTGCGTGGAGAGGTTATGTTATCATCCATAGAGGATTCGACTCTCTTCCTGATCTATTGGTGTTATGGTGTAATCTCCATTTGTATCTTTGAGGAATTTTGTTAGAAAGGGAAAGAAGATTATGATTCAGATCTAGGTAACTACACAATCAAGAAGTGATGAAACTCTCACATGTTGAGCGATAAGACAATGCATGTCCTTCGGAGAGAACCAAGTGGATGGAGCCCCTAATTTGGTTATCCTTTTTGTAGGATTAGACAAAATAATTTGTGGTTACTATCTAAGTAATGTTTGTTTTTCTCAATGGTGCACTTAGTATGCCGGTCAAACTATATTGTTTTAGGATGGGTATCTTTTGTAAGACTAACTCCTATAAATGCACTCATATATACAATTAATTCCTTTTTTAAAAAAAAGTAAAGAAAGAAGATCAAGGTTCATCAAGGTCATTTTTACATTTTATATATTTTGTTAATTTGATCATAAAAGACTCACTTTGCATAAATATTTCATTTCATTTTATTAAATGAGTCTTTATATTCCACAAAAGGCAATGAAGCTATTGTTTTTAATAAAAAAGTATTTTAATAGAAAAGCCTTTTGATATTTCAAGAAAACTTTAGGGAACATTTTGAGAAGTGTTTAAACTATAATTACATTAATAAAAATTAAGTTTGAGCATTTGAAGTTTTTAAAATTATATTTTTGAGGTGATAGGTTGACTTATATAGGATAGTGGTATAGCAATATGTTAAAGTTGTTAAATTTGATGCATCGTGAGTTTACTGTAACATTAGTTAATGTATTGGTTGATTAATGTGTCATATCAATCGATCAATTACCTAATGGTTGACCAATGTCTTAACAACTAGTAAATTGGTGCATTCAATGTATACTGGTTGACTAAATGCTATACTAGTTGACTAGTACACTGCAAGTAGCCATTTTAATGGATAGTTCTTTGCTTCAATAGAGAGTAAGGTCCTAAAACACTATAGATAGTTTTTTCTTATTTGTTTTAGCATTAAGAACATTCGGATGCATTTTACACACGTTTCTAAGTTTTTTTTTAATCATTTGAGTATCATTGTCTCATATTTGGGTGATTGAGCCTCTTTAGAGTTATCAAGTGATAAAGTAAGGTATTTTGATTTGTAATAATTGGTTGGGGTGTTATATTATTGTATTTGAGGGTGATCCTAGTGGAATTGAAGTTTCTCTTCACCTTAGAAGAAGATTATAAAAGGGTTCCTCTTTGCCGAGAAATATTGTGCAAAGGCTATTCTTCACTTTACAAGAAGGATTATAGTATAATCCTAAAAAGAATCTTGGGAGTTAATATAGGTAAGGGTTATTTGTCAAACCACTATAAATTAGTTTCATTATTTCTTCCTTATCCTCTTTAAATAATTATTCAGTGTTTGGTTAATTTGCATTAAGCAATTTCCTACTTCTTATTTATATTGATTATTATTATTTTAGTACTTTGGTTGGAAAAGGTTAAAAAAATTCTTAAATTTTGTAAACACTTAGTTCACCCTCCTCTTAGGTGCTATTACGGAGTATCAATAAAATTTTATGGCATACTATACTATGTCACATTGGTTAAAATCAAAGAAGACAATTAGCTAAAGAAGACCTCTTAGGCAATTTACCTCAAGTAGATTTACCTATTTACAGATATTGTCTAGTTGGTAAAATAAAAAGGAAGCCATTTGAAAAGGGAAAGCAAACTTCCTTTCTATTATAGTTAATTCGTTCTGACATGAGGATGTGTATTTGATCATATTTATAGATGACTATACTCGGTAGGGTCACATCTATTTAATTTCTCACAAATCATAAGAATTAAATTATTTCACAAAGTATATAATTTGGTAGACAATTAATTAGATAAGAATATAAAAGCATTCAGAACTAATCAAAGACAAGAATACTTGTCTCATAAGTTCAAGATGCTATGTGATGAAAAAGGAATAGAAAAATAGTTGACTATACCTCAAACTCCATAACAAAATGGCATTGTGCGAAGACAAAATGGAACCCTACTAGAAATGTTTAGGTCAATGATGGCACGAGAAAATTTACAAATCACCTATTAAAGTGATGTATTGCTCACATCCATTTATGTACTTAATTGGGTATCCAAATAATTAATTATAAATACTTTATATGAGTTATAAATAGGCAGAAAAATTCATATAAAAAGTTTAATACCAATATAGATGTGCTACCTACATTCATGGCCTCTCTCATAAATATGAAAAATTAGGCCTAAGAGGGAATAAAAATATCCTCATTAAATACTCCGAACAATCAAAAGAACATGCGTTCATAAGTAAACAAGGTAATAAAGGAGTAAATAAATTTAAATTGTGATATATCACCTTTTTTAAATGATTTTTAAGAGTATGATGAAATAGAAAAGGATCTATTTTTATATAAAAACCTTTGACCAAAATGATTATATTAAGGGTAATCATAAAGAAAGACTTTATCTGAGTGGGAGAAATTTACGACTTGGAGAATTAACCCAAGGTCATTTTAGGTTACAACCCATTGAAAATTTTCCTATTATATCTAATTTGATTAAGAGTAATCATGGCATTTATAAATCTATTTCATAAACCTCCTTTATGTTAAAGTAATGACAGAGTAATTCCTTGACTTCATTTTAAAATAAAAGGGGATTCACTTGATTGTCCCATAAGAAAAGAATGAGCTAAGGAATGTAAAAGAGGCTCTTACTAGTCTTGTTAAAGAAGAATGGATGAATGAAAGAAAGAATAAATGACTTCTCTAAACTTAAATTAAGTATTGGACTTGGTTGATCTCCTTAATAGGTGTAAAGATATAGGATTTTAAATTAAAATGAACACTTGATGGCAGTATTGGAAGATACAAAACTTGCTTTGTGGCTAAAGATATTCACAATAAAAGGGAATTGATTATGATGAAACATTTTCACTTGTTATGAGGTTTGCTTTTCATTCATCTAGTCGTAATGGGAGATTCGAATTTTGAATTAATTCAAACAGATGTAAAGAATACTTTTAACAAAGCACATTGTTCATTGCTTTGAAGATCAATGTTCATTGCTTTGAAGATCACTATTCATTGCTTCCATAACACAGCCAGCTCCTCAGATTCTGATGGAACATGCTGCAAAAAAGGTCCGAATCAGAGAGAGGGAGGAAGACCCCCCTTCTCCTGCACCTAATCCACAAACCAAACCAATAAGCTATAGTGCAGCAGTAACAGGTCCTACAGACAGCATAAAGGAAATTGAATGGCCTGAAGAAGAATAAATTGAAATTTCAGAAGGTGAGATTTCTCTCATTCAAGAAGAGCTTGGACTAGGTATAGAATTATCAAACACCTTTAAAAACAAATTGGACCAAGTTTGGGCCAATGCTGTGATTATTAAGCTACTGGGCAGAAGAATGGGATTTAACATGCTTAAATCCCGACTACTTTCACTCTAGAAACCTACAAGATCTATGAAAATAGTTGATCTGGACAATGATTTTTACCTGGTAAACTTCGTGGCAATGGAGGACTATGAGCAGACCCTCACACAGGGTCCATAGATCATTTCTGGGCATGTCCTCTCGGTGCAGCCATGGTACTCGACCTTCCGCCCTTCCAATGGCAAAATTACCCAAGTTGTAGCATGGGTTAGGTTCCCAAAACTCTCGGTAGTGAGATACCACCCTTCAATCCTCACTGCCCTAGGAAATTTAGTGGGATGAATGATTAAAATCGACAATACTACACAAAAAGCTCATCGTGGTAAGTTCGTTCGGGTGGCGGTCAACATAGACCTCAACTCTCCTCTCCAATCCATTGTCGAGTTAGATGGCAAACCGATCAAGGTGGCGTATGAAGGTCTGCCACAGATCTATTTCGCTTGTGGTTTAGTCGGACATGGCTTACGGAACTACCCCTCCCATCCCTGCAAACAACGAGACTTCACGGTCACGAACAATAGCCCCCAGTCGGGCGATAACCCCACCAACCGCGAAGCTCCTCCCAAGGGGGACGACTGTCCAACGGACTTTGACCTTTGGATGCAAGTACAATGGCGACAGCGCCGCCCATCCTCCGCCCTACCGACTACCTCCACCGCTAGACACCCAAACTCCACGCATGTGGGACGCTAAGGCTCAAGGTACTCGGCCTTGATGAGGGAGAAATCCCTAATTCCAACGTCCATTAAGGGGAAGTGGCAACAAGGTCCGTCGTTTCCTGCGCAAAATGAAGTCTCCTCGTCCCACCCTAAAATGACGTCGTGTGCTCCTCTTCTGCAACAAACCCAAGCCCAACCGGCCAGCCCTCCCCTTCGGCCCAAGGCCCCCACTCACCAACCTTCCCCCTTACTCCCAACCCAGCCCATCCCACAACCCCAAGCCCAACGCCAACCCATGCAGCCCTGACCATCCCTTCCCATACTGTAGAGATCATATCGGATCAAAATATCTCTCTGCCCATGCCTAAAATTGTGCATAGTCAGGACATGGAGGAGGATCCCGAGGCTGCCTGCCTGCATAACCTATCGCCTTCAATCCACAATATTTCCATAGTTCACCCACTGCGACCCCCAGATCTAGATCCGGACTTCCTGGAATGTCTACACCCAACAATAACTCCGATACCTAGATGGCAGAGACATCCTAGGACCATACGTAGGTCCCACTTCCAGAGTCGACTGACAATGCACTCACCGCAATTGCTTTATCCTGATTCATTTTCATATCGATTTTAGTCTAGAATTATCAAGGGACTGGAGGCCGAACCTTCAAACCCATCATTAAAAACTGTATTAAAATTCATCAACCTCTCTTGGTTGTTTTATTGGAGCTAAGCATAAGTGGGACCCGTGCGCTTAAGGTTATCAGGAAATTGAGTTTTGTCCAATCCTTCAGGGTGGAAGCAGAAGGTTATTCGAGTGATATCTGGCTTCTATAGCAAGCAGACATCGAAGTCCGGATTCTACTAGCTCACCATCAATTTGTGCATACCAGTATCACTTGGGATCAGGTTTTTTTTGCCTTTACGACTATTTATGCCAGCCCTACGTATTCGTTACAAAAGTACCTATGGCAAAACCTTAGGTATCTTGCTCAGCACACCTCTACCCCTTGGCTACCAGGTGGGGACTTCAACACTAAATTGGAGAACCAGGATAAATGAGAAGGCTCTCGTCTTTAACCTATAGTCAACTCTAAATTCAGGGACACCCCTCAGCCTAGTCGATCCTTTAAATTTCAATCCGTTTGGCTTACTCATACCGGCTTTGAGCCATTTGTAGCTGAGAATTGGAAACCTTCCTATTTGGATTTTAGTGGAGCGTTTAAAAAGTTCTCGGACAGCTTACAAGCTTGAAACTCTTCCACATTTGGCAACATTTTCCACCGCAAGAAGCGACTCATAGCCCAGCTCGAAGGCATCCAAAAACATCTCCAGGACACTGACTCATCCTCTCTCCGTAAGCTTGAGGAGGACCTACGATCCGAATTGGAGCAGGTCTTACATCAAGAGGAACTTTTCTGGCATCAACGTTCCCGTAGCCAGTCGCTAGGTCAGGGAGATAGAAATACCAAGTTTTACCATGCTATCACAAAGGTCAGACACCGGCAAGTGCGAATTCATGCCTTAAAAGATGAGAATGGAGCTACGATCTCAGATCCTAAGAATATTCGGAGACTAGCACAAAGCTACTTTGAGCAATTATACATGGTCGAAAGTCAACACCCTCCAGCCTGGCAGTTTCAGGGCCAAGCCGACACCCTTCCTCAACATGCGAAAGAGGATCTGGCTAGTCCCCCCAATCCTGAGGAAATCAAGTTGGCTTTCTTCTCTATGGTCCCAAATAAGGCCACTGGGTATGATGGGTTCACAACTCTATTCTACCAATCCCAATGGGATCGTGTAGGCTCTTCTCTGACCGCATTCATATAGCGCATTTTTTGACATGACACTTGGGAATCTGACCTTAATCGGACCATTGTGGTCCTTATACCTAAGATGCCATCTCCGATGTCGATTATGCAGTTCCAACCCATTGCCTTATGCATTGTGCTTTACAAAGCTATCACCAAGATCATTGTTAATAGGCTTAAACCCCTACCTGGATGATCTAGTCTCTCCTACCCAATGCAACTTTGTTCCAGGGCGGTTAATTATGAACAACATAATCGTCACTCAAGAGGTCATACACTCAATGTGTAGGAAACTGGGTCGTAAAGGAATCATGGCTCTGAAAGTGGATCTCGAGAAAGCTTACGATCGGCTATCCTAGAATTTTATCCAAGATACTTTACTTGATATTGGGATTCCTGAGTCACTGATCAATCTCATAATGAACTGCATTTTTACGGTCTCATTTCAAATTACTTGGAATGGAGAGCTGGGTGATGAATTTAGACCTTCTAGGGGTATTCGCCAGGGTGACCCCATATCACCCTACCTATTTGTCCTTTGTATGGATCGACTAAGTCATTCCATTAACAACGTAGTGACACAAGGACAATGGAAGTCTGTTAAGTTAGGCCATAATGGACCGCCTCTCTCCTATTTATTCTTTGCGGATGACCTTATCTTGTTCTCTGAAGCCTCTATTGCTCAATTCTTTGTCATTCGATATATTCTTGACACCTTCTATGCTGCCTCAGGACAATGAATTAGTCCAGGTAAGTCTCGATGCTACTTCTCCAAAAATACTCCTCCCATGGTAACTCGATCCTTAAGTCGAGCACTAGAATTCAAACAGACGACGAATCTAAGTCAATATCTTGGAGTTCTGCTACTGCACGAATGATTCAGTAAATGTACCTATCAATACATCTTGGACAAAGTTCACCACAGATTGTTAGGCTGGACAACCAATCTGTTGTCTTTTGCTGGCCGTGTCACGCTGGCCCAATCTGTCATCGTAGCTCTTCCCAGCTATACTATGCAAACTGTCTATCTCCCTCGCAACCTTTGTGACAAGCTGGAGAAACAGATTAGACAATTCCTGTGGGGCTTATCTAATGGCCAGAAGAGGATTCATTTAGTCTCTTGGGAAGATGTTTGTAAACCGAAAGGATTGGGGGGGTTTGGCATCCGAAAAATTTGTGAGACCAACAATGCATTTTTAGCGAAACTGGGATGGACCTTGATAGCCAATCCACACACTTTTTGGGTCCAAGTTCTCCATGCAAAGTATAACTTTGACGTCAACCATCTCCCCACCTCGTTGGAGGCGAAAAGGGGTTCAATAGTTTGGCGGAGCATCAAGGCGACGTGGCATATAGTACTGCAAGGCATGCAGTGGATGATAAGATATGGCGCCAGAACTCGCTTCTGGACCGACCCTTGGGTTACGGGTGTCAGACCGCTTTTACCCTTTATTACAGCCCCTCCCCCGAATCTTAATCACAGCCTTAGTGTGCAACACTTTGTGAGCAGCGATGGGACTTGGAATTGGGACACATTTCAGCATTAACTGCAGAACTCTAGGGACTGTTACGGGATAGTGCAGGCAACTGGATTGGAGGATTCATACACAACCTCAGATGGTGTTCAGCATTAACTGCAGAACTCTAGGGAGTTTTTTCAGGCCTTACTCTCACTTGGAATTTGAGGTTTCGCCGGATAGAGCTTGAAGTCGATTATACAATGGTGGCAAAAATCATATCCTCCTCAAATATTCATTCTCGGGCACTCCACCCCATCGTCATGGGAATTACCGAACTGTTTGCTCGTAATTGGACTGTTGCTCGTCGTCATATATACTAAGAGGGCAACAGATGCGCCGACTGGCTAGCGAATTATGCAAAGCATTTTGATGTAGGCGTCCATTATTTAACTACTACACCTATAAGGTGCCACTCTATCCTTCTAGAGGATATGTCCGGGTTATGTTTCTCAAGACTCGTTCTGTAATTTACTTCGTTGTACTTCCCTTTACAAAAAAAAAGACTACTTTTCTAAATGAAGAATTATAAGAAGAAATCTATATGGGATAATTTATAGGTTTCATTATGACAAGCTAAGAACATAAAGTGCGTAGGTTACTAAAATTTATGGTCTGAAATAGTCCTTAAGATAGTGGTACCTTCAGTTTCATAAGATAGGGGAATGAAGAAAGTTCCTTATTCTAGTGTAGATATAAGTCTAATAATGTGTACAAAGCTAAATGTGTACTATTAGAATGATGAGCAAATATCAGCTAAATCCAAGATAAGCATAAAAGTAGTAAAGAGAACGTGGAGGTATCTAAAATGTACTATTGGTTATGCATTGTCTTATTTAGGCAATAACCTATGTATATAAGGATATACACATATAGATTGGGGAGGATATTCAAATGAGAGAAAATATACCATTAAATTTTTTTTCTTACTAGATAATGGTGCAATATCAACAATCCTATGTTGCATTATTAATAATTGAAGATGAATTTATGACATTTTTAG
Organism: Erythroxylum carthagenense; assembly: GCA_026413575.1. NCBI lineage: Eukaryota > Viridiplantae > Streptophyta > Magnoliopsida > Malpighiales > Erythroxylaceae > Erythroxylum > Erythroxylum carthagenense. Next base: position 11,048 of record JANZLD010010584.1, read on the forward strand.
AAACAATACAAGTAGCTATGTGACTTAGATTGTAGCATCCCACTCTCGCAAGACCCAAACTCGACATCGAGGGTGATATCCGAGCCCGTGCCTCACGAGGGTAGTATGCTAAAGCACTCAATTACAATCCAAAACGCAGTATGCCATTTTTATTTTCGAAATACGAGTACGTGCGAAATT
>JANZLD010010593.1:0-11226 GCA_026413575.1 Erythroxylum carthagenense
TAGAGATGTAGATGTAGCATTAGAAGCAGATGTAGAAGTAGTAGATGTAGAAGAAGGTGAAAAGTGTAAGAAAAACAGAAAAAACCTTCAATACAAGATCATTTTTCTTTCAAGTTTCTTTTCTTTGTTACATTATTTTTCCATTAGCAAGTTGAACAATAGAAGTAGATTTAGCATAAGCAAGTAAGAGGGAAAAACCAAAAAACTCTCAATACAACTTTACCATTCAAGTTTTCAATTTTTTTGTTATGTGTTTCTTTGATTTCCAGTAGCAGTAGTAGTTCTTTGCAAAAAAACCCTGAAGTTAGCTTTAGTGAAACCAAATTCATAAAGCATACAATCATCATTTTAGCATAGTACAAAGTCAAGAACAGAGGAGGAGTTTAAGAAGTTTGTTGCAGCAGAGTTATCTCTTAAACAACAGAGAAAGTGTTCGATCTTTGCCTCAACCAACTTCAAGCTCAACAGGGCAGCAACTGAAGCTTCCTTCTTCAATCCTTGAAGGGAGCAACTTTCTAGACCACTTGCCTCCGTCGGAGACAAAAACAAACTCCAAAATCCAAAAGGAGAATATAGATCCCGTGATACAAATATTGTTCATATTGTCACGTATTTGGGATCAAATGTGAAAAGAGAAGAAATGAAAAAATATAGAAATACTTAATTTTGGCATCTATAACTTCAAATGAGTTTTCTGAAACTGAATCGAGTATGAATCCACCGCCTTCTTTACGAAAACTTCTCTTTGAGATACGAGCAAAGTCTTTCTTATTCTTATGATTGATCTAAGCAACTGCAGGAAACCTTAATCTTTATATATAACTTCCGTATTGAATTTTATCGTCACAAGGTTAATATAAGTTTGGTCTACACTAATTGAGATTCATTGTCTATCCAAACTTCGACCTATCGATTTAGATTATTTATCGTGTCATTTTATTATCTTTATCTGAATCAAATTATGTAATTAAATCGATACTTTATGAAAAAAATTAAAAAATGTAATTAATAATTATACAATTTTATAAAAATGGACAAAATTATCCAAATAAATCAATACCAACCCAAAAAAAAAAAAACGAAAAGTAAGCAATAACTTGAAATTAGGAGCAAATGCACTGACCAGTCCAGCTCCACTAGTTGGCAAGTTTATGCCCAAGAAGCCCTTCGTGAAACAGCCACTTTTCAGAAACCCAAGTCTGAATCACAACAAGGTGAAATGAAATTGCTTGCCTCCTTCCATAATTATCCGATAAAAGGCCCCACGAGAATGCTCCTATCAACATTCCAGCAAAGACAACACTTGTTAGCACTTAGCAGCCTTTCTTGGCTTAAGGAAAGTACCCACTTTGTCTTAGTGACGGGCACGGGTGGTGGCACTGGCAAAGTAGAACAGAGGATTTGATCCCTTTAATAACTGGTCCAACGAAAGACAGGATCATAATTTCCATCACTTCAGCAAACCAGCCAACTCCAGCATAAATAGGCACCAGACCTTGGAACTTCCCGAACCCAACACCAAAGAGCGCCACGTCCAGGGTGTACAGGGAAAAAGGGCCTTCAGTATCCATCTGTAAACCGCAAGAAAGTACATTATCGGTCAATCTACGTTCACTAACTGTACTTGTTTAAATAATTTTGAGAGTAATTGTAATTCAAATACAAGTTTAGATGATGCAGTATCTTGGAGAAGACGGGGAAGAACTAGATACCGCAATAAGGGAAAAAGATCAATCAGGAGACGATAAATCACTTATCATTTGTCGACAAGGATCAGAACTGGAGAAAATGAGAAGTGTTACGTAGTAGAATTAAGCTGCTGACTTACCTGTATCTATTTGCGGGAAGCTATAAAGTGAAGATGGGCTCAAAAGAGGGAGAATCAGTAGGAGGTGTTGGAGGACAAGTGCAAGTAGAATGAATGAGAAGTAGGAAGCGTGGCATATTATTCAATTTCACACGTAAACTCCCCATTCCATGTGTTTCAACTTCTTGTCCTGTAGCTGCTGAGTGAGCTACAGTTTCAGACAAACTGGACGAAATGGACAGGTGAAGCCTGCAAATATCCAGCTGATGAAATGCTAAATTGTGTTTACATAATGTATCTTGTATTACCATTTCTTTATCTGTTTCGTCTTACAATACAATCCATCCAGGTAAAACTCACACAGACTCACACGGAAAAACTACCAATATATTCATACCAACAAGGAAGAGATACAAATCTTTTGTTAATTGATCGAGTACAAGCCGGCACAGTTACTGCTACAATATTGAAACGTAAACAAAATGACCATAAATCGATTTTACTCTTCACAATACACAGAGCAAAAAAGATTTTCAAAGTCCTCCCCAAACATCAGCTTTTGGATCTGATTCAGCTAGTGTCTCACTCAATTCCCGTCCCTTTGTTTCAACTTTGAAGAGCAGAATGCAAATTGCCGTGCCAGCGATTACAACCTCGAAGAGGAAAATAGCTTCCTTAAGATGGCAACCAGTCACCAATCCTACTGCAACAACAGGGCACAACATGCCACCAATTCTACCCATAGCATTGGCTACACCAGAACCCGTTGTCCTCACAGAGGTTGGATATAACTGTGGAAAGATGATGCAAAATCCAAGACAAATAAATTATTTAGAAGCAATTAAGAATTCTCTGAATAGTTAAATGAAACCTTGTCAGGAAGCTTACTTCTGGGGCATATATACAGGCTACCGTAAATGATCCTATGGAACACATGCGAGCACCAAACAACAATGCCGTTGTCATAATCCCTGATTGGCCCAAAACCAGTGGCAAGAGGAACAATGCAGATAAGCCTAACATGATTCCCATTGAAAGCTTGCGACCAAGCTTATCCACTATTAGTGCAGAGAGAAGAAGTCCAGGAACCTCTGCAAAATTTACAAGAGGCCAACTAGCAATGCTAAGAGGTGTGTATTCTTAACAAGTACAAAGCCCATGATGTGCATCAATTCTAAATTTTCAATACAAAAAAGGGAAGGCAGCTCATACCTGCGATACTAGTTAGGAGCACTTTTATATAGAGGCTATAACTCTGGAGATATTGAGAATGCAATATAGTTGACCCGCATTCACTTTGGGCAGCACTTAGCTCAGAAGTAAGCAAGATGATGCCATAGTAAGAGAAGCTATGTCCGAAGAATAATATCCATAGAAGAAGTGTTGTGGAGATTAACTTTGATGAAAAAAGCATGTAAAAAGATGAGAAGCCTGATTTGATCCCAGAAAATTTTTTCCTGGTTGAAGAGAGTAAAGGTTTATGTTCTGATGGAAGGGATTCTCCATCCACTTTCTCTGCTTTGGAAGAAACAAAAATCCCAGGAGGCAGTTCTGATTGGTTTAGTGAAGCCATCTTCTGCAGAATTTGATGCGCCTCTGTTTTCTTACCTTTCATGTATAGATATCTAGGAGATTCTGGTGCAAGACCATAAAAAAGCAGTAAAACAAATGACGGAATAGCAGATAATCCAAGTAGCCACCTCCAGTTCAGTCTTGGCATCACAAGCTGCAATAATCATGACAGATTATTCAATTTGATGTGGCCCAAAGTTATGATTCTTAGATGCTTAAACTACAAGTATAAGAATTTCAGATGACAATATAAATTGATAAAATATCTTGAACTTTTACATCGATAAAATATCTTGAACTTGTGAGAACTGTGCATGTTTGCTTCAGTTCACATTTCTGGTCATTGCATTACTTTTCATTAGAGCTTCCAAGATGCAATATATATCTTTCTGGATACAAGCAATTCTACAGGGCTTTTCAGCTTCATAAAATCTTGCCTAGAAACTTACTTTCCCCTGGAACCTTTCTGTTATCCTCCAAGAATGATCTAAGTTAACAAGGTTGACACTTGACAAAATAAAAGTAACTTCCACTGTGTTTAGCTTCCCTTTTCCAGAAGATGCAGAATGCACTTTCGTGCCATGCAATGAACATAGTGGCATGTGATGAGAGGACTCGTAGTTTACCCAGTGGTGGGCAAGAAACTCATCTATATGCAACTTTTATCAGAGTATGGGCCTGCACCTGCATAATGCACATCTCGTGAGCACAAACTTCCTCAAAGTTCAGGATTTGTGCACACCATGACCAACCCAAGACGATGCATACAATTAAGCTCACCAGAGAGTACATGAAACATAAATGTGAAAGATGTTTGTATATACATCAGTGAGGTCAAAGATAAATAACAATGAGTTCTTCAGCAATTTAACAGTTAAAGAGGGAAGGGAAGACCAAGATATGTGCTCAGCAAGGACATTGTAGAGCTGTAAATGAGAGTACTTTAAAGAACTCAGTAAGATACTGAGTGCACTAAAAGTGTCTCTGCTTTGAAATGGAACATTCGCAAGCAACATCACAACCTTTATGTCATTTCACTTACACAGTGGTCTTTTAGTTACCAAGGCATTTCCATAAATAACAGAAAAAATCTAGAGATCATTGGTGAAAGAAAGTAGAGAATAGAAAGAAGAATCAATTCTTTGAAGCAATTATCGAGATCAATTCACCAAGTCTTCTTCACTGAAGAAGTGCTTTGTGCCCCTAGTGTTTAACATGTACACATGAATGTGACAGGTAATAGCCTAGAGTCCTATCCGTATATTGATTAAGCTAAAGCCCCAGTTCAACACAAAGACGTATTCAGGCAACAAAGTTAAATACCATTTAGTCCAAGCTAAGAAGGAATTATATTCTCTGTTAGTCCCACTTTTAGGTGAAGCGCGACAAATTTCAAGTTTCAAGACTCAACAAAAGCAAAAAAGTGCCACATTTTTGGCAGGATCATCCATTAACATTCTGGATAATGTGCGGCTAAAGAATAGGAACCTGCAGGGCATGTTCAATTTTCAGCATTCATTACAAATCTAGTTAACCTCAAGTCAGTCACAGATAACAACTCATAAACAGCAACCCTCCACCCACAAGATCCAAATGCACAAATCTTTAGTGAAGTAGTTTTCACAGAAATGCATAAAGTACAAAGTAAAATCAAACATCGTCCTTTTTTATGTGTGCACCGGAAAGCTAAACTCCAATTGTTCTACATCAAAATACTGAAAATTTTTCATTAATTGATCGGCATCAAAATACTCTTAAGGCCCAATATGATGGCCCTAAATGAAAGGATTGCAACTGTAACAGCAGCTTTACCCTGCAACCTTCATGAACTGCAATGTTCTAAATTTGATAAAGATGAATCCGACTAGATGTTCGTCCCATAACCAAACAATAATGGGGAAATTAGAAATATAACATACCCATGCAAGTAAAGCCTCAAACACAGTTCCAACTGTCCAGAAAGTTGCAAAGATAACCATCCACTTGCCTCTATGTGAAGCAGGAATAAACTCAAGAAACCAGGATAAAAATACATGTCCTCCGCCCAGGCCGATGCCAGCAACAAAACGAAGAATCAATAAAGATGAATAAGCCGGTGAGAAAGCACTTAATAAACCAACTCCACTGGTAGTCATAGTTATACAGAAAAAGGATTTCCTGAAGAACAAAAAGAAACGTCGAAGTTAAGTAAGTTGATCGGGAATAAGTAAGATAAAGCCCCATATTACAATAACCATAAAAGAAACAGAGAGCTACATCTTCAGGAAGAAGAAACGTAGAAGTAAAATGATTGAAGTAGGACATAGCAATTTTGAATCAGACAGGACAAGGGATGAAGTAAAAGCGGGAAGAGAGATTTACCTTCTTCCGTAGTTATCTGATATAAGACCCCAAGAATAGGCTCCAATCAGCTCACCAGCAAAAACAACTGTTGTCAAGAGGGTCTCTTGAGCGGAGGATAGTCCCCACTGCGACTTAACCGCAGGGCCTACAAATGAAAGAATCATGATTTCCATGGCTTCAGTAAACCAGCCAAACCCAGCATACAAAAGCAACATAATTTGGAACTTTCCGAATCCCACGGCAGAAAGCCCTTCCTCTAGTGTGTAGACCAAGCCTTCAGCATCCATCTGAGAAGGAAATTGTAAAAACTGTTACTTTTTGAGCAGCAACAGAAAGAGCAAATTTTGATCTTTGATGAATGATGAGTAATTGATTGGCGTTTTGATATGAAGATTGGGCGAAAATATATATAAAGGAGGACATGAATGTCCATGATCTGAACGGGACATTGCTTTCTCCTGTTCCCTTCTGCTTGGTCCTTTTTTTTAATTACTTCTTTCAGCAATCAGCAAGCCACTCGTCCTACCCAGCTTTTTGTTTTATCCGCGAGGTAACGTGAAATGGCACATTGATTGCTTTCATTATATAAGCCAAATATGAGATTTTAATATAAAAGAAAACTGGTTAAGTTGAACAGAAAATCAGGAAGAAGATTGTTGCGAATAGTGCCAGTAGTCCAATTATAACTTATTTGACTAGACGTTCGTGCCCGTTACCATCGTCCTAGTCATCGTCATACTCTAAACTACTGCAGTAAAGCGAGGTACGAGAAATTCAGATACTGCGTAACCTTATTTTTATATAAACTACTGCAGTAAAGCGAGGTACGAGAAATTCAGATACTGCGGAACCTTATTTTTATATAATAAAAAAAAACTATTTTTGGTACATTCATGTACAAAACAGAATAATATAATTTTATATATTTATTGCGGGAATCTTTTCCCCTACACCTAACCTGAAAAAAATTTTGATGATTCGAAAGCCTTGCCAAAACTTACAACCCGCAAAGGCATAAAAGACTATGCAGTAAAAATGAAGTGCGACGATTTTAAAGTTTGTCATTTACCCTTATCCTATCATGTTCATGCTTATGAGTACTGTTCTGTACCAAGCGATACCATACATAATGTACCAGTCAGAAACTAAAATTGTACTTTTGACATTAGTATTGGTCGTAAATACTGATCAATACCAGCCGGTACCTAAAATTTTGGTCGGTAGCATAAGTTTCAAAATTTTGAAGGACTGAATTCCAAAATTTAAAAATTTAACCCTAAAACCACCCCCTGACTTTGCCTATCTCTCTCGACTCTCACTCATCTCTCACTCACTTTCGCCGTCTCCTCTGCCTCTCACTCTCGTCGTTGCCATCTCGCCTTCTTCTCCTTTCCTCATCCTCCTTTGACCTCGGCTCCTCCCTTGGCGTCGATTGAAGACACCACCGTCTTCGTCTTCAACAGTTCAACCTTACTCCACACCCAAAGACGCCACTGCCCGCTACATCATAAAACGTCGTCACCGTCGCAGCTCAGGCAGATTGCACCGTCTCACCATCCGTCACCAACTCGAACTACAACCTAAAGGCCTGACCCCGTGACTTGTTTTTGGGTGTGTGTTTATTTGTTTTAGATTTTTTCCTACTTCATTGCATTTTTTATTGTATGGATGATGGATTTGTGTACGTTGGATGTTGGATTTAGGATTTGAATATTGAATGCTCACAGGTTGCATCTTGCGTGTATCTGAATTGGAATTGGAATTGGAAATGTTAGATTTTGGAAATGGAATTGAGTTATTGAAGTTGAATACGGTGGGCTTCGCCATTTCTAATATGAAATTTGGAACTAGAATTGGAAATGGAATGTATAGTCTATAGTGTTTGTGATTTGAACAGTCACGGTGATATTGATGAATGAGTTGTTGATGTATTTTAACTGTGTTTAGTTGTTCTGATTGTAAAATAGGGTAGTGGTGAGGCTTAACAATGTTGATTACTTGATTATTAAAATTGAAAGTTGATAATCAACATTTAAACTTAAATGTAAAATTGATAATCAAATATGAAATTGTAAAATTGATAATCAAAATTGGTAAAATTGTAAAAACTTAAATCATTAATTGAGACATTCTTAATATTTGTGAAATGATAATTTATTTTTAATAATTGGGTATTGAATTTAGGTAAATAATTAGTTGAATATAAAATTATGCAATTGAAAATTAATAATAATTCGGTTGTAATTAATGATAATATTTGCCTATTTGGGTATTACTTTTGGGTAAATAATTAATTGAATATAAAAGATGGTGAACTTTAATTATTTGGTAATATATATGCGTAGGTTATCATAAATATTTATAATTGGTAATGTGTGAAAGTATAAAGTAGTGATGTAATAAATGTATCATAAAAGAACTTTTTGTTGTCAATTTGTGAATATGTTGTAGACTTATGAATTCCAGTCATTTATACTTACACTTATTAATGTCAATTAAAAATTGTAAAAGCAACATGTATATTTAAGAACGAAATAGAAAATGGTGTATATAATATTATGATTTGTTATAAATGAAAAAAAGATTCAAAGCTTTAAATAAGAAAAAAATATATTTCCAAAGAAGTTATATCCTTCAACTTGTGATTGTTGGAATTGAACATTGTTGTAAATTGAAGGAAATGGAGATAGAATTATAATTGTTTTGTGGTTGTTGGAATTGAAAATTGTTGGTTATTGTTGGAAATGGAATTATGATTATTTTGTGATTGTTGGAATTGAAAATTATCGTAAATGGAATGAAATGAAAATGAAATTATGATTGTTTTGTAATTGTTGAAATTGAAAATTGTTTGAAATGGAAATAGAATTATGATTGTTTTGTGATTGTTGGAATTAGAAATTATTGGTTATTGTTAGAAATGAAAATTGTTGATTTATGTTTTGTGATTATTGGAAATGGAAATTATTGATTATTGTTAGAAATGGAAATTGTTGATGTGTGTTTTGTGATTGTTGGAATTGAAAATTGTTGTTAGGAATGGAAATAGAAATATGATTGTTGGAATTGAAAATTGTTAGGAATGGAAATGAAATTATGAATATTTTGTGATTATTGGAATTGAATTTTGTTGGAAATTGTTATGAATGAAAATGAAATTATGAATGTTTTATAATTGTTAGAATTAGAAATTGTTGGAGTATGTTTTGTGTTATAATATATTGTTGAATGTTTTGAATTGTTAGTTTTTGACTAATAGTGAATTGTATTCCATGAAATCGAATTGTATGTTATGTAATCATACAGAATGAGTTGTATTACATAAGATGGATATGCATATTGTGTACTGAAATTATGTGTTATTTATTGTTATGTATACAGATATATGGAATAAAGTTCAAGTACTCCTGATCAACCCATTCAAGAAGATTTAATGATCCAGCTTGAACTCATGCTGGTATGGTTCCCGGTATGAAGAATCATACTATTTGCGTGTTTTGTAATAAGCATTTGAAAGGTGAATGAATCTTCCGATAAAAAAAAAACATCTAGCTAGGGTAAAGGAGATGTTGAACCCTGTAAAAAAGTAAACCATGATGTGAAGTGACAGATGAAAACATTGCTTGATGAATATTAATATGAGAGAGATATAAGGGAAAAATTGAATTTTAAAATTGGTAGTGGAAGTTCATTTTCTAGTTTCCGTGGTGATTTTGGAAATGTTGAAGGTAGAAGTGGTTGTGGTAATGGTAATAATGGTACTAGTAGTGTTTTATCTCAGGCTTAAGAAGAATATGATGTGAGGAAGAGAAGAAGGTAGGTGACTAGTTTCTTTGTACCACGAGCAACTCCTGGAGCTCAATCTTCAATTTGTAGTGCAATGCAATCAAGAGATGCGTCTCACAATGTCGATATGGCAGTGGCTAGATGGTAGTATGATTCAGGTTTGCCATTCAATTCTTATTAGTCTTATTATTATCAACTTATGATTGATGCAATAGTCTCTAATGGTCCAGGATATAAAGGTCCTTCGATTGATGACTTAAGAGGTATTCTTTTGAGTTGTGTTGTTTCTAAAATTAGAAATTATTTGGCTGAAAGAAGAGTGAATTGAGGTACTTATGGATGCTCAATTATGTGTGATGGTTGGACAAATTGGAAACAATTGTAATATTATAAAAGATAGAAAATTTTGGTCTCAATGTCAATTTGTTATCCTAGTTTGTGAGTCTTTGGTGAGGGTGCTTCGTTTGGCTGATAGTGAAGAAAAGCCAACAATGTGTTATATTTTTAATGCCATAGAGAGAGCAACGGAAGCAATCAAGACCAATATGAAAAATAGGTTTTCTTTATACACACCATATCTTTTAATCATTAATAAGAAAAGGGAAAGACAATTTTTTTCTCCATTGTTTGCAACTGGGGCATTTTTGAATCCCAATGTGTATTTTAGACTGGATATTACAAAACAAGCTGAAGTTAATAGAGAAATGTTTTTAACAATTACAACAATTGTTAGAGTTGACGTAATGCAAGATCTTTTAAGCTCACAAATGGATCTTTACAAGTTATCTTATAAGGACTTTGAAATATCGATTGCTATTTGACAAAGAGAAAAACTTTCTCCAGGTATTAGTTATTTCCTTTTTCTTATTTTTTAAAAATTAGTTATCACTTCATTTTGTTTATAACACTACTTTTGTTATCTTATAACTTATAGTTTCTTGGTGGGATCAATTCAGAAATGGTGTTATAGAGTTGAAAAGATTTGCGATTTAGATTTTAAGTTAACGTGTGAGTGTAACAAGCTGTGAGCGAAACTGGAGCACATTTGAATTTATTCACTAAAAGAAAATGAATAAATTGGAGCATAAGAGGTTGAATGACTTAGTTTTTGTTTTTTACAATTTAAAGCTTCGAAAAAGGTAAGTTATTTTCATTATTAATTTCGATATAATTTCTTATAATTTTTTAATAATTAAATTTAATTATTTACTAGGAGTTCTAATAGCACAAGTAGTTCAACTTATACAATTGTCACTGATAATATTGATCTTTTGGCGAATTGGGTTTCTGAAAAACCCAATTTGGTTGACGTGAATAATTTAGATTTAGAAGATAATATTGGATGGAAAAGTATTGACATGTCATTTAGTACATTAAATTTGAATGATAATGATGATGAAGCTCTTCTCAATGATGAGAATTTTGTACCAAATAATCATTGGGGTCAGTGTAGTTATAGCGAGTATCATTCCGTTGACCATTGAATTTCGTTCCAAGTTTTTATTTTTCCTCTTTTTTTTAATTTTACTTGCATTTGATGTTTATGTTAAATTCTATATATGTAATGTAATTGTAATTTTTTTGTTTCAGGTTTAACATCTACTGGATTGTTTCTTTGTCATCAATTCTTTTTATAAATTATTTAAGGATATTTATTGTTCTTTTTATTGGATGTTTTGAATCTTTTGATGTAATATTATTTATTAAAATGATGAAAT
>JANZLD010010641.1:0-11224 GCA_026413575.1 Erythroxylum carthagenense
ATTTGAAAAGAAAAGACAAAAAGCATTAAAGAACTTGCAAATACGACGTTTTCAAGGAGCTGCGCACAATGCAGCTACTTGTGCGTTTTACTAAAAAACGCATAGGAGTTGCGTGCGTACAAGGGATTTAAGAAGAGTTGCAAGTTTCATTGTCACGTCATGAAGCCACAGTGAGGAACAAGCATAGTAGAGGAGCAGAATAGAGGAGGCGCAGCAGCTGCGGCTGCAGGCTTGAGGCGCAGCAGGCACAAGGGAGGAGCTGCGGCTTGGGTCCAAGGACGGCTTGGCAATGCAGGCTTGGAGAAGAGCCGCAGGCGAAGAGAGTAGTGGAGGCTTTATGCGTGAACATTTAAGTGGACACCAATCTTTATTTGTCCAATCATGCTACAGTGGTGCAGGCAAAGCCAACCAGCAGAATACTGAAGAGCAGCGTAGAGCTTGCTGGTAGCGAAGATATTTTTGACTAGGGTTTAGGACGAGAGATGAAGTAAATTTTCAAAAAAGACCTATAAAGGGTTAGATATTTTGACATCATTTGAAGGTGACATCAACGCTGATGACTCGGATTAAGTAATTTTTTTTATTATTTTGTTATTTTTTCTCTCGTTACAAATTGATTGTGTTTTATTATATTAATTGATTTGGATTGTGTGTATGGATAATCAGATTTTCGTTATTATTCGATTATTTATATATGAACTCATTGGGTATTGTGAATTGATGATTTTAATGCGTTTATTGAATCGTTAATTTCAACGGCTAAAATTTCGATATAATCCGTAATTGTTATGTTAACATTCATTGTAGTGACTAATAATTCGTAATTATCATGGATAACATGACCTAGGTTAAATGACACATCCTATATAGTTGTAGCCTTAATTAATCGATTTTCTTAATTCGTAATGCTACTGTCTAATTAAATCTAGAGATCGTATCCTAGATTATTCGATGGTTAAGTTTAATTAACGATCGTGTCTTGATTAAACAAAACCTAAGAGAAAACTCGGGTTAATTTTTAACCCATGATTAATAGTTGCTAGGAGAGGTTAAAGAACAATAAATTAATAAAATATGCTTAATTAGGGTGTAGACTGAGATTAAACTAAAGAACTGGGTCCCTACCGAATTTTTCACTTTTATCATTTTTGCATGTTTTCTTTAACTTGTTTTTATTAGTTAGTTTTATTTTATTTTCTTCTTTAAAAATCCCAAACCCCCATTTTTTCTTAAACACCGGTTTTATTTCATAAACTTTACACACACTCTCTATAGGATCGACCTAGACTTGCCACTGCTATAGTAGTAGTCTAGTTATTTTATTTTGACTAGCGTAACGACACGCGGTCAAATTTTAGCGCCATTGTTGGGGAGTGCAGTGTTTTAGTTTTTCTTTGTGATTTAATTGGTGTTTTGTATATATTTGTTTGTGATTAATTTCTTTTCTATTATTTTATGATCTTTTCATTTTTTTTCTGTTTAGAAAAAATTTTGATATGGACGGAAATAACTTCTTTTATAATTTATATTCTCAATCCTATAATAATGTTTGGACTGATCAACTTAACTTTTGTTATGGTTGGGATAATTGTTAGAATTACTTCCATGATAGTCTGTAGGACGCACAACAATTCTCGTACAGACCAGAAGCTTTCTATCACAACTCCGGTCTATCTCTAGAAGAGTTGATGTTGCAATTGCAGGAGAATACTTTACAATTCCAGAAGGATGGAGGGCAATTTCCAAAAAACACATGGTTTAATGCCCAAGATTCGGAGAGCCATCACGATTCATTTGCATCTCTTGAAGAACTTGTTAATAATATGGCTGCTAACAATTTGCAATTTCTACAGGATATGCAACAACAGATGTAAGAATTCCGACAAGAGACAAAAGCAAGCCAACAGATGATGGAATACCTAATGGGTCAGATGGCAATAAGCCTTGATCGCCTAGAATCACAAAGCGAAGAGGAGCAGTCATATCAATCTGAGGTATACCCAATTGAAGTCTGTGCGGAAAATTTGCAAAGTGATGAGGAGCTTGAGAATTTTGAGATAAATTCTCAACGAATTGTTTGTATCGAAGAAGTTGAGAACGAACTCGAAGCTGAAAAGGACACATCTTTTAGCTCGGAGGTAAGTACTGAGTCCGTAATTATTTTTGAAACTATTCTTTACCTTTTCATAACAAACTGGGGGAGTTAAATGATGAAGAAAAAGGTAAAGAGACGTTCGAAATATTTCCGGATTGTATGAACTTAGTAAGAATTAAGAAGCTGAGGATAGGGAAGATGCTGAAGGAGGATGATGATCAGCTGAGGATAGGGAAGATGCTGAAGGAGGATGATGATCAGCTAAGGCCCTATCTGGAACTACCTCACATGGAGGAGCCTCTAATTTTAGAGGAATGAGTCATTTGGCACGTGCACATTTAGATACATGCATTTATGACTTTCCCGGTATTTTATTGTGATGATGATATGTTCTGTGAATATGGACTAACGGGGTTTGAATGGTTGAATTGGAAACGTTTTAGAGTGATTGCCAGTTGATAGTGGCCTTAGGAAATATTTCTGACAAATTGGGAGTAAATGTCCGGACCAGAAATTTTTCGGGTGACGGACCGATTGATTATGGTACTGAAATAACTGTCCAATGATCATGAAAAATTAGGTATATGATTTTAGAAATTAATAGGTCGAGCTATTGAAATTTGGAGACGAATTAGACTGGAAATGAAATTGAAAAGAGAAAGAGTATAAAAGGGGATTGAAAGGTTTTAAAAACCTAAGTGGGGAAATTTTCGTTGTACACGGTTAAGGCATGCGATTTTTCTCCTCCTTCGATCGGTTCTTCTTTCTTCCTCCTTGCGTGATCCTTGTGTTCGATTCTTGCTTGCTTCTTCTTCCTTGGGCAAAGCCAAGCTTATACACTAAAGATGTTGAAGTTTGGTGTGGTTTTGGGAGAGATATGTAGATGTTGAAGGGGCTGGAGGATTTTTGGGGATTTGAGGATTGAAAGCTTGATTTGGTAAGTAAAATAGTTTTATGTTGTTTATTGATGAGTTTAATGCATTCATGGGTTTAAATGTTAAAGATTGAGGCAGTTGAGAGTGATTTATTACTGGTTTTAGAGAGAGAAAGATGAAAATCTAGTCAGAGAAGACGACCTGCGACTCGTACGTCGCGACGAAAGAATTATTGGACGTCGCGACAAGCGTACGCCGCGAAGAAAGTTCGCCGCGAAGAAAGTTCTCCGCGAAGAAAGTTCGCCGCGACGAGCGGAACGTCGCCACAAGCGGTAATTGGCACGCCGTGACGAGCAAAGTCAGACGTCGCGGCGAGCGAGAAAATTGGTCTGCGCCGCGGCGAGCGACTTCAGGACGTCACGACGAGGGATGAGTTTCTGATTTGATTTAGATTGGTTTTTGGGGCATAACTATTGGTGTAGATCTCCAATTGAGGCGATTCTTGATTCGTTATAAATTAAGAAAAGAGGTCTACAATTGAGGTAAAGAAAGAAAATCTGAATTCAGGTTTTAAGACCTCAATTTGTAAATGTAAGTCGGTTTTAGATTGCTATTGCACCCTAAGGGTTGCTTCTTGATAATTGGAATATAATTGTGCAATTTCTGAGACAAAATCGATACATTTAGAGATTTACTTAGGAATAATTAGTGTGTATGATATGAGATTGAAATGGAATGAGTCACATTTGACCAATTAAGTGAAAGTGAGTTGCGAGATATAAGAAAGTGGAATTTTGGATTTAGTGCCGGGAAGGTCTTGAATATGTATCGTACATTCTTAATTGAGATATGTGCATTGTTGAATTATTCTGATTGTGCATTTAGTAATTGAAAATTGTTTTGATTGTTTTAGTGGCACCGTTGGAACGTTATTCCACGGACATTGCTGGAACTTCCAGGCTGTAGCTCGGAAGTTACAGGTGAGTAACCTAGTTGATTCCTCAATCTTGTGTGTTAAATTACGTACTTATGCCATGTGGAAGAATGGAGGGTTATATGTTTGATTGGAATTGGGTTCGGACCAAGGGTGTCCGAAGGATCGGTAATCTGTGATTGAAGTGCTATATATGTGAAATTGAATGTACATTTGGCATGCGTAATAGGAAATTGGATCATGTACATTTCATACATAAAAGTATGCTCAGATAAAGACAGTTGTGACCGGAGCAGTCACCGTATCAGGGCTTCGAGCCCAACATATATGAGAGCTTTAAGTTCAACGCACAGGACCTCTGGTCCAATGTTTACAGAGCCACTGGCTCACCGATCAGGGCATATCACGCCCAATGTTTACAGAGCCTCAGGCTCAACGCAATGTGCCCGTCACTGTGACAGTTTTAGGCGCACGGTCACAACAACGTAAGAAAATGGAAGTGTCACATGCGCATTGCATATGTAAATGATTGACTGCAAAATGTGAAAATGAAATGCATGTGATATTTCAGAAATTGATATTGTGTGATTATGTGTATATGATCTGTGAATGCATAAGTTGGGTGGATCATTGATGATGGTTTCTCGCTGAGTTTGCAAACTCACCCAACATTGCAATTATTTTTATAGGTTATGAAGAGTACCCCGTTAGACAAACGAGAGTATGTCTACTGCAAGCCAGTCGGAGATTAGGGTTGGGATCAGTTCGCGTCTGCATTGTGTCATTCTGTCTTTGTATAAATTAGTGTTTTCCACAAATTAGTGCTTTTATGTCAGTGGGTCTCAAGTGGGCGAAAGCCGTAATTGTAATATGATTCTGAAAGTGCTCAATATTGTTGCGGGCCTTTTTAAGACTGGAATTGTTTATTAAATTTCGCGCTTGTGATTGATTCAAAAATGTTTTAAAAATGGCATAATGAGTTTTGAACGGAAATTGAGTGAGGTAGCACACCATTTTCGTGTGGCGCGGACTCGGATATCACCCACGATATCGGGTTCGGGTCATGTGGGAGTGGGATGCTGCAGGAGTCGCATGTGATACATGAAGATCACAATTTTGTCACGTGAGGAGAAGAAGGAGTCGCGCCAGCGACCCTAAACAAAGGTGCTTCTTGGGAGGCAACCCAAGTGAAGTAAATTTCTTTTCCTTTACATTGCAACATTATTTTTTTATATGCATGTGTGTTTTTGAATTTGTTTGTTTTACTTATTTTTAAGTTATCAATCAAAATGAGAGAAAGAATAAAACAAATGAAACAAACATTTTCTCATTTTCTATTGATTCTAGGATTATATAATCATGATTACAGTGTGAATTGACTAGAGAATTTCATAGCAACTCTAGCATGTACTTTTGCTCTTGTGATTGGTCGATATGCATTATCTTTGAAAGAGTCGTGACTAATCGTAAACAAAACCAGTGAGATTTTGAGCCATATTTGACTGACACATACATATCAGTCTCATTGCTTTTTGATAATGTGTGACCTTCATGACATGTACATCTTAATTTTGCGTTGAATTTCTATTCAAGACCACATTTTTATCACATGTATTAATATGGATATGATTAGGCATTTTTTGTTTTTCATAAACCACATTAGCCAAATAATCTATCCTATTGATATGATTTTTTCCTTGATAAACTCCTTTGAGCTTTAGCCTTTATTTTTGTATAAACCACATTTTATGCTTTTAAACTTAACCAAATGTCCTACTCAAGTTATAAAGCTAGTAAAACATTTGTGATTGTTGAGTTTGTGGATATACAAAATTCTAAGTGTGAGGGTGTACATATGTGAGGATTGGTTATAATCTTGGTATGTTATTTTATATCTTATCATTAAAATTCCTATATTGAGATAGTTTATTTTAATTTTTACAAGGAAAAGAAAGAAAGAAAAAGAAAAAAATAGAAAAAGAAAAGAAAATAAAAGAAAAGAAAATAAAAAAAGAAAGAAGAAAAGAAAAAAATTATTTAAAATAAATGTATCAAGGAAGAATTGCATATGTGTTGAAACGTTGTTTATGATTTATAAATCTTCCTATAGTTATAATGGATGTGTTATTTGAATATGTTGAATATGAGGTAGATGTTGGATTGGAAGGTTCACTCTTGTGATTTCATTGCAATAAATTGTATGAGTGATTCTTTCGAATTGATATATGCTTCATGTGGTTTGTGTATGAGAGCTGAATGGGGTTAGGAAATGTAAATGTTGCATTTGTCATAACTGACAGTACCTAGTTTTTGATGAGTGTTGCTTTGTTTCACTGGCTTTGATGACTTTCATGTTACTTAACCCAAAATCCCACCTTACCTTTGCCAACATTACAACCTTGAAAAGTCCTTTGATTTATGATTTTGCATGTGAATTGTAGTGGTGGAGAAATAAAATAATATGCAAAGATGTGGATTGTCATGATCATGAACGATATTGAGTGTACCTATGGATATATTTTAGTTAAACACATTTTTCGAGTCTATCATTAGATTGCTCAGTTTTTGAAGATGATGAATGTTGATTGATCATGAGTAAAAGCTTGGAATGTTGATTTCTTGTTATGATTTTTTAAAAAGTCATTCATCACTGTTTATGATTATATAGTATTGGAAAAATATGGGAATTGAGTCAATATTTTGGGTCAATGAGCTTAATTTTGATGTTTTACTCGAAGACGGTTAAAAGCTAAGTGTGGGGAGAATTTGATATGTGTTTAATTGTTAATGTTTTTAATTATTTACACTTAGCGATTAATGATACAAAATGCTTAAGATACTCACTTTAATTCATTTATGATTTTAGGTACAATTTGGGAGCAAAGAAATTAAAGTGAGTCAAAAATACTCCATTTAAGACATTTTTTGAAGATCAATACTAGCTTAGCAAATTGTAGTGAGTTAAAAACACCCCATAGAGGAGGCGTAGTAGCTGCGGCTCCAGGCGTGAGGCGTAGCAGGCGCAAGGGAGGAGCTGCATCTTGGGTCCACGGATGGCTTGGCAATGCAGACTTGGAGAAGAGCCGCAGACGAAGAGAGTGGAGACTTTATGCGTGAACATTTAAGTGGACACCAATCTTTATTTGTCCAATCATGCACTAAAGAGTAGCGGTAGAGCTTGTGGGTAGTGAAGGAATTTTTGGTTAGGGTTTAGAATGAGAGCTTAAGCAAATTTTCAGAAAAGACCTATGAAGGGTTAGACATTTCGACATCGTTTGATGGTGACATCGACGCTGATGACCCAGGTTAAGTAATTTTTTATTATTTTGTTGTTTCTTTGTCTCATTAGAAATTGATTGTGTTATCCTATATTAATTGATTTGGATTGTGTGTATGGATAATCAGATTTTCGTTATTATTTGGTTATTTGTGTATGAACCGGTTGGATATTGTGAATTGATGATTTTAATGCGTTCATTGAATCATTAATTTCAAAACCATGGCTAGAATTTCGATATAATCCGTAATTGTTATGTTGAAATTCAGTGTAGCGACTAATGATTCGTAATCATTAGGGATAATATAACCTAGGTTAAATGATGCATCGTATGTGGTTGTTGTCTTGATTAATCGGTTTTTCTAATTCGTAATGCTACTGCCTAATTAAATCTAGAGATCGTATCTTAGGATGTTCAGTGATTAGGTTTAATTAATGATCGTATCTTGATTAAACAAAACTGAAGGAAAAACTCTAATTTTTAACCCATGATTAATAGTTTCTACGAGAGGTTAAGGAACAAAAAATTAATAAAATATGTTTAATTAGGGTGTAGGCTAAGATTAAATCAAAGAACCGGGTCCCTACCGAATTTCTCACTTTTATCATTTTTGCATGTTTTCTTTAATTTGTTTTTATTAGTTAGTTTTATTTTTTCTTCTTTAAAAATCCAAAACTCCCTTTTTTCTAAACACCGTTTAATTTCATTCCATAAACTTTACACACACTCTCTGTGGGATCGACTTAGACTTGTCACTGCTATATTAATAGTCTAGTTATTTTATTTTGACTAACATAACGATGCGCGGTCATAAGTCACCAAGACATAGATTCAATGCAAGGTTCTTCCGAAACAAATGGAATGTCTTACAAATCCCGTTAGTTATAGCAGTGTAGGAATTGTTCGAAAGTGTCAAGTTGCTCACAAAGATGAATAAGACTAACTTAATCTTGTTACCCAAAACCCCTAATCCTAAATGCTTAGATGATTTCAGACCTATTGAATGTTGTAATGAGTTGTGCAGGATTATCACAAAAATCCTTACTAACAGGTTGAAAGTTACCTTACCTGGGTTAATCAATCCAAATGAGTGTGCTTATGTCCGAAGGAGAGCATAGGAGACAATATCTTGTTAGCTCAATAATTGTTCAAAGATTACAAGTAAAAGGAACATATAAGGAGTTGTGCACTCAAATTTGACTTCACTAAATTATATGATACTATTGAATGGAGTTTCATTGTAAATTCTCTTTATGATTTTGGATATCCATCTAAGTTTATCAAATATGTTCAATCTTGTATAATATTTGTGCCTTTCTCAGTGTTGATGAATAGAGAACCTTCTCATATTTATAAAGCTGCTAGAGGAACCAAACAAGGTGATCTAGTCTCTCCCTATCTATTATCATTGCTATGGAAGTTCTCCAGAGAATCACACAACTTGCATAGAGGAAAATATGAGTTTCATATTTCCTTATCGATGCAGTGATCTTGGTATCACTCAACTTTCCTTTGCAGATGAGTTTCTCTTACTTTTGTGCCAATGATCCTATTCCCATTATAATTCTCCTAAAAGCATGGTAGAGATTTCAGGGCTCAAATTCAACCCAAGTAAGAGTGTTGCTTATATATCTAGACAAAGTTGTGAAGATTCAATGAGAGCGATAACAGATGATGGGCTCATTATCCATCAATTACCTCTTACATACTTAGGGGTTTCAATCTCTAAAAAAAATGTTAAGGAATCTAAATCAAATCTCTCATAGATAAAGTAAACATAAGAATCTCTCAATAGGCCAATAGATTCTTGTCATATGGAGGTAGATTACAGTTGGCTATCTCTATTCTTAATAATTTACACATCTATTGGCTATGAAATCTAACTATCCCTTAAGGAGATCTGAAGAAAATTGATAGGAGCATTAGAGAATTCATTTAGTAGACCATATGTTCTTCAAGAGTCTTCATACTTGACAACTATGGAGTGCATTTCTTAACATCTTTGAACTACAAGATAGAAATCTTAACTAGATGAATTGCTTGGCTTAGGCTAAAAAATTGAGATGGATTAGTAAAGAGGACCAACAGGTTTTCAAAACTAGTTTTGCTATGCTGGTGCATTATATTTGGAGGATGAGAAATTCCAAAATCTTTGGAAAAGCTTAACAGCACAAGGAATACAACTAGAAGCAATTTTGGCTCAAGCTAAGGATGACAATCAAGATCAATGCTAATCAACAACTTATTTCCTATCATATGTAACTAAACATATAAAAAATTGTTATCGCTAGACATATTCTACGTTGTAGTTTCCTTAATATTGTATAAGCTCCACACTTAGGAGATGTAACTTGATATACTCTATAATTTCCACGCTTTTAGTGAATTTATTACTTACATTTCAAAAAAAATTTGAGATAGCACTCAAGGATGTTGTTTATGAAGGAAAGTTGATTTGTTGTTACAATTCCATGGATGAAAGTCTTGTACTCTTTATACCTCAAATTTAGAGGTAAGCTTGAAAATAAAATTGTCTTCATTTAAAATAAAAACATTCACTATTCCAAATATTTTCCACATTTTACAAGTTTGGGCATGATTTGGGGTAGAGGGGTGGGGGGAGGGAAGTATTAAATTTTATCCACGAAGAATCTGACTAAAGAAGACTTCTATTTAGCCATGATGTCCTAAAGGACTTGTCGATGAAGCAACGACCATCTATTTATCCTTGGTTTCAGGTGGGAAAAACTGGAATGAGTTAGAGCCTTGAGTCATTCAAGACCAACTCCATGTTTTCCTTGTTATTTCTTATTTTGGGTAGTAGACACTTCTTGTCCATCAAAGGCATGTGGATCTATGTTTTGATTGTTAGAGGATAGGGTACTTGTAGTAAGAAGAGGAGGTCTTTATGAATTTAGTAGATAAGGCTGTGGAAATGAGTTTGGCCCTAGGAGAGGTGGAGGAAAAGATACCAAGGTGTTTTTTAAGGGCTATAGTGCTGGGGGATTCAATCATTTTGTCTAGAATGAAAGTAATATACCTAAAGGGTAGCATGATTTTCTTACTATTACTAAAACAAGAAGTGGAATGAACATAAAGTAGAGGTGAAAGGGCAGTGGAATTAAGAATAAAGAAGCAGTAACAGGTATGTAGAATATTAGAAAACATTGAATGAGAAGAGTTCAGGGTGGAGAACATTGAATGTCATGAAAAGACTATTGGTCGGAAAAAAGAGAAGTAAGAGTTTCTCTCTCAAGAATTGTTTTCATTATTTTCATTCTTTATTAAAATTATTTAGCTCAACACATTTTTAAATCTTGTATTGTCTCCTCTAAGAAAATTAACCTTTATTTCTTTGAAAACTTTTCATCATCATCATCATCATTATCATCATCACCCAGTTTGAAGTCCCGTAATGAAGCAAGGTCTAGGGAGGTCTGATAGTACGCAGCTTTACTCTTACACAATAGAGAGGCTGTTTCCGGTAGACTCACAATGCAAATGAGACAAGATAAGAATGATGCAGGTTCCAGAAGAAAAAGGTAAACATAGCACGACAAAAAATTAAGTAAATAAAAATAACAATAAAAATAATAATAGGTTCAAAAATAACAATAATAATAATTAAAATAAAATAAAATAATAAAATAATAATAACACTATTAACAATAACAAAAAAGAAGAATAGGGCTAATAATAAAAAGCTAACTGAAGAGATTGTAAAAAAAATTCCAGGAGACTAAGTCCTGGATGGTTACCCACAAAACCTAAAACGTAAACATGTCGAGAGCCCATAATAATGAAGCCATACTAGGCAAATATTCAAGGTATAGGGGGTGTTGCGATTTCAAAGGAGAGGCTCGTTAGTGGAAGAAAGAGTCATCAATTTAACAAAGAGGGAAACAAGGAGATTGGGAGACTAAAAGGTGGCTAAAAAACGTAGGATATGATTTCTTGTGGACAACAGCAAGCTGTCAGGACGCTCGAGATAGCAGATATGACACGTGATGTGCTAGGAGAAGCTACGTAAAAGAACTTTCAT
>JANZLD010010661.1:0-11223 GCA_026413575.1 Erythroxylum carthagenense
GTTTGACTTTCATATAGACACATGGATCCTGGCTTTCGGGAACGTCCCGGCAACAAAAATTTTTGTTTTCCGCACCGTGGGCATGTGATGCACACACCGGGATTTTCCTACAAAACAATACGTCCTTACTAGATGAAACGCCCTCACCAGACAATACGTCCTCACTAGATGATACGTCCTAACTCCTAAGCATCTCCATTTATAAGGACCATAACTTTTGACTCCGATATCAAAAATTTTCATACTTTATAGCGTTGGAAAGATAGAAAGACAAGCTACAACTTCCATGAGTACAACTTGTTAAATTCATCCCAAATAAATCCAGATTTTTCTCTAAAATTAGAACATGAATTTTTTCCTTATGGAAGACTTGAAATTTTGCACTATGTAAACTTGGAATGTCCTGAGTATAACCATTCAGCTATCAAAATGATTTCATGAAACTCTCAAATATCAACTCATTTGCTTATCATCTTCAACTACATCTGTTAAGTTATAATTCCTATTTTCCTTTCCCTAGTATCTCGCTTATGCGTGCATATATATATCAACGATTTATGCTCCAAAATCATTAACTCAAGTTGATGACTTATTCATGCATATCTAATTTTAATTCACATCATCTATGCATCATTTAGTGGGATTTTTGAGCCACCTTACATCATAGTCCAAAAATACCAACCTTATGGAAACAATAATTTCTCAAAATGCGAGTAAAGACTTATTTTACATGGTCTATGTTAGGCCCCAAATTTTTTTTAATTAATGTACTAAGTTTGAATTGTCTTAATGGTATGACTTATGGTTTAATTGGATTAAATTGGAAGTGTTAGTGGATAATTGGGATTAAGTGAGTTTAATGTGGTCTAATTGGGAAGGAAAGTGTAGAAATGTTTGAGGGTATTTTGGGAAGATTTCTTAAGTTGGATAGGCTAAAGCATTGCTTAGAGGGGTAGATTGGTCCTTGCCTTCCCATTTAGGCTTAAGAGAAAGAATTAGAAGAAGAGAAAGGGAGAAAAGAGAGGAAGAGAGTGTCGTAGAGCTTGGGAAGAAGAAGAGAAAATAGGGCTTTGTTATCCTAGAGGTTTTCGACAGATTGGAGCAAATTTCTGGTAAGATTAAGTTCCTTTCAGTTTGTTTGGGTTATATTAAACCCTAGATTGGCTTGGCATGTGTTAGAATCGATGGTTTTAAGGTTTCGGAAAAATAGGTAAATTTCTTTGGGTTGATGATTTTGGTGTGTTTGTGACTGATTTGAAGGTTGTTGTGAGTTAGAACTGAAGCTCAGGACTTGAATCAAGGTTTAGCTGTGTTGTATTTGCAAAATGGGAGGATTGTGGTTGAGAAATGCAGGAAAAATCGGGTTCAGGAGGCATTCCCAGACCTGCACATCGGGATGTGTGCAAGAGCACACCACGGCGTACGAAGGTGTGCATGCCGCGGCATGACAGAGGAGTGTACACGCCGCAGTGCACACAATTGTGCATGCCGCGGCGCGCACAGGCCGTTCGTCGCGGCGAGCTTCGGTTTTTCCAACGAAGAGGTATTTTGGTATTTTGGGCATAACTTTGGCTGTAGATGTCCAAATGAGGTTATTTTGGATTCATTGTGAAATAGAGCCATAGGGCTACAAGTTTCATGAAGGAAGGGAGTTTGGAATTAGCCTCTAAAGATCCAAGAATTTAGATGGAAGTCGAGTATAGATGTTTAGTGTTAGTACTTTTGATTTTCGAAGCTTATTTAATATTTTCCTTTAAATATTGTTTGATTGGGAACTTGGTTTGTTATAGGAAACCAAGCTGACCTGATCTAATCGCAAGAGGAAGGACAACAGTGAGTTGAATTCTCAAGCGATATTTGGTGGGTAATATATTTATGGTTGTTGTGTGTATGGACAATTTATCCTGCATGCTTTCTTGCATATATGTATGACATTGAAATTATTGAAAATGCATTGTGATTGTGATCATGCCTTGCCTAAGAAACATTATAGCATTTTGCATGAATGGAAAGATGAAGAAGCATGAAAATCATGAAAAGTATGAAAGCTTTGATAAAACGATATAAACATGAAATGAATAATTATGTGCTTTGTTTGGGCGAGAGAGGAACGTATCGTTAGTCACGTGCATGTCAACGTATAGCCTTCTCCCGGTTGCCCATTTGAGGCCACGAGATCCTGAGAAATCGGACTCATTTTGTTCACGGACGTATTGTTCCACAGAACTCTCGAGCCATTTGTTGTGCATTTCA
Source organism: Erythroxylum carthagenense (assembly GCA_026413575.1). Taxonomy (NCBI): domain Eukaryota; kingdom Viridiplantae; phylum Streptophyta; class Magnoliopsida; order Malpighiales; family Erythroxylaceae; genus Erythroxylum; species Erythroxylum carthagenense. The sequence goes on from JANZLD010010661.1 coordinate 2,254, forward strand.
TTACTAATTTGTTAGGTTGATGCATAATAAATTGATTTGTTGTCAACTCAAAAATAGCATGACATATTCTTTTGATGATTCTAAACTGATAAGTGTTGACTTGCTAGCTGCTTGTGTATATGTACATATGTTTGAATGTGTGGCTCGTTGCCAATGTCTATAAATGTATAAGCCACTGAGCTTCGCAGCTCACCCTATTATCTCCTACTTCTCAGGTGCAGAAGATCGTTGATCCTTGCAAGGCATCGGAAAACTCCAAGATAGTTAGAAGCTTTTGTATTAAGTTAGTACTTTTGGTTAGCTCCCAAGCATATCATCATGGAGCATCCTTATGTATTTTGGGATATTGAATCTTGATATGTATTCTGCCATGTTTAGAATACTGGATAAATTTCTTCGAATTGTAATGGCATGAAGTTATGATATGTATGGGGGTATTTAACTCATTGTTAGAATGTATATGTAAATTGAAATTTTCTCAGATGTTGGGGATCGGATCCAAAATTTTGGGAGCTCGCCATGGCGCAACCCATAGGTGTTCGCCGCGGCGTGTGGCTGGCCCTTCGCCGCGGCATGCACCCGCGAGTTCGCCGCGGCGAGGCCCCCTCCTCCACGCTACTGTTCCCTTTATTTTTTGTATGTTTTCGATTCTTCTTTCGCGCGCCCCTTGCCCAACAACCCCGAGGGGCCACCTCAGGATGGGTATCGAGACCAGGGCCTAACAGTCTAACTTCAAAGGAAAAAAATATGCATATTGGAGTAATGCCTTGACTCTCTACTCGATCACTCGATATCTTGTTCATCGCCTGTAGATGGGGGTAAGCTTAAAGCTCTTGGGTAGTAATTTTATAATCGATAATAAGCAAGAACCCTGGAAAACTCTCATGATCATAACAAATTTTCATGAAAATCCACACAACATAAATTTCTCAAAATGCATAAGTCAAATAATCATCAAACTTGTCAACACATGTAAACACATAAGCACATCATAGTGGTTTGGGTGGATCCAAAATAGAACATACTACACAATTCCCATAAAGGTCTTCTGTAGTCGTGAACTTAGGGGAGTCCATGAAGGAGCTCCATGTCACTAGCGGGCAGGCAGGAGAAGCCTTTGGTCAAAGTACACTTGGCATACTTAGGGGACCACCACAAACCCACATAATCATGCATCTCATATCATGGAAACTTGTTGCCCAAATGGTATATTTTTTAAACATAACTTTATAAACTTGATATCCTTTCAAAAACATTTCCATTTTTTTATGTCATAGTTCATCTAAAAACTTCATACACACACATGTAACACTTTCTCAAAGCATTTAAAGAACAATGAATGCACGTTCTAAAAGTAGTTAAAAACATTTATTTCTCTTTTCTTGAAAGAAACGTTAACGACTTATTATTCAATTATAAAATGTAACCCACATTATTCTCTTTGTTTGAAAACTTGCTCAAGGATTTCTCTCCTCTTTCTCCTCTTGCCTCCCTTCAAATATTAGCAAAAATCCCCAATCAAAAAGAACTCCAATTGGAAAACCCAAAAAAACTTATGCTTGAAATTTCCTCTAGAATACTTAAACCCATCCATTTCCTAAGCTCTTTTAACCAACACCCTTCCAAAAATTCAAAAGGTTTTACTAAGCTTACCTTGAATCTTCACCAAACAATAAATTTCTTGGCTCTAATGGAAGCTCTAATCTTCCTCTTTCTTTTTCCCTTTTTGAACACCTTCAAAATCACTCGTTAGAACTAAGAAAATTTGCAACCTAGTTGACCTCCCTTCTTTGTTTCTTCTTTCTCTTCTCTCTTTTCTCATTCATGTTTCTGGATTCTTCCAAATGCAAGACAACAATTCTTGTCCCCTTATATACCCTTAATGATTGCACAATGTCCATTTTTCCCCTTCTTTAATGCTTTAAAATTTTTAAGCTTAATTGATCTTTCCAAAATACCCCTTATGCAAACTTACCACCTTAACACTTTAATTCTCTTAACCTATATCATATTATCTTACTCACATTAACATTCTAACTAATTCCAACACACATTAATCTAGCAAGCCTCCAAAATTAATCAAATAATGCTTATTTATTAAAAAAAATCGGGGGCCAACATTTCTCCCCCTCTTAAAAGAATTTTGTCCTCGAAATTTTTTACCTCAATCGTTAAAGAGGTGTGGTACTTCTTTTTCATGGCTTCCAAAGGTTCCTGCGTGGCTCTTCCACATAATGGTTTCTCCACAGAACTTTGACTAGATGAACTGTCTTATTCCTGAGGACCTTCTCCTTAGTGTCCAAGATCTTCATTGGAGTTTTCTCATAGGTCAGATCATCTCTTAACTAAACCTCAGTGGTCTGAATAATATTGGAGGGATCCAATTTATACCTCCTTAACATGGACATATGAAAGACGTCATGTATCTGTGACAATTCTAGTGGTAGCACTAACCTATAGGCTAGTCATCCAATCCTCTCAAGAATCTCATAAGGACCCACATATCTCAGACTCTACTTGCCCTTCTTGCCAAACCACATGAATCCTTTCCAAGCAGACGTCTTAAGAAAGACTTTCTCACTGACTTCATACTCCATTTCCTTTCAGTATGCATCAGTATAACTTTTCATTCTATCTTGTGCTGCCTTAAGCCATTACTTAACCAAATTTACCTTGTCGACTGTCATCTGAAGCAACTCTAGCCTTATTAGTTTCCTCTCTCCTTCTTCATCCCAACATATCGGAGTTCTACATATCCTTCCATCCAGTGCTTCATAAGGAGCCACCTGAATGCTCGAATGATACGAATTATTGTAAGCAAATTTGATCAATGACAAGTGTCCATCCTAAGCGCCCCTAAAATCCATCACACATGCCCTGAGCATTCCTTCAAGAGTCCTAATGGCCCTCTCAGATTGGTTGAGGATGAAAAGCAGTGCTAAAATTCAACTTAGTTCCCAGAGCCTCTTGTAAGCTTCCCCAGAATCTCAAAGTAAATCAAGGATCCCTGTCAGAAACTATAGAATCTAAAATCCCATGCAGCCTCATTATCTCATCAATATACTTCTTTGCTAGTAAATGCAGAGAATTAGTCTGTTTAATTGTCAAAAAATAGGATGACTTCATCAACCGATCAACAATGACCTATATAGCATCATGCTTCCTATTGGTCTTGGCCAAACCCATCAAAAAATATATGGTCACCCGTTGTCACTTCCACTCAGGAATGGACAATGACCTTAACTTGCCAGAAGGTGCCTGGTGTTCAACCTTGACTTACTGACACACTAGATACTTACTTGCGTATTCTGCTATATCCCTCTTTATACCTTTCCACCAGAAATGCTCTTTCAGATCTCTGTACATCCTGATGCTACCAGGATGCATGACATAAGGCGTATTATGTGCCTCATCAAGTATCTCATCCTTCACCTCCTTGACATTTAGAATACAAAGCCTATTCCTTACAACCATAAATCCATCATCCCTTACTACCACTTCAGATTTCTTGCCATTCTAAATTTCTTCTCAAATATTCAATTCTACTTCCTGTGCTTATAACTCTTTAACTTTTTCCATGAGTATCGGTCTCACTCTAAAAGTAGCAACAATACCCTCAGGTTCCTCCTATTTCAAACTTATCCTAAGCTTAGCGATTTCTTCCAATAACGACAGATAAACTATTTGAACATGAGCTATAGAGGATTTCCTACTCAAAACATCTACTACCACATTCTCCTTTCCTGGATGGTACTCAATCAATAGGTCATAATCCTTGAGCAACTCTAACCACCTTCTTTGTCTCCAATTCAGTTCCTTTAGACTCAACAAATACTTGAGACTTTATGATTTGTAAAAATCTTCGTTTGAACCCTATACAAATAATGTCTCCAAATATTCAAAGAAAAAATTACTGCTGCCAATTCCAAATCATGGGTTGGGTAATTCAGTTCATAAGGTTTTAGCTGCCGCGAGGCATAAGCTATCACCTTGTCTACTTGCATTAATACATAACCCAAACCCTTCCTTGAAGCATCACTGTAAACTATATAACCCTCATCTCCAGTAGGCAAAACCAAAACTGATGCACTTGTTAATCTACACTTGAGTTCCTCAAAGCTTTTCTGACATTCCTCATTCTAGACAAATTTCCGATTCTTCCTCAATAACCTAGTTAGTGGAGTAGCTATCATGGAGAATCCTTCCACAAACCTCCTATAATAACCTGCCTGTTGGGCCCCAAATTCCTTTAATTGATGCTATTAAGTATGAATTATATTGATTGTATGATTTATTGTTTAGTTTATTGAATTGGAACTATTAATGGAAAATTTAAAATTAAGATGAGTATAGTATGGTGTAAGTGAAAATGAAAGAGTAAGAATGAATAAGGGCAAAGTGGGCAAGTCACTTAAGGTCTTAGTGTTATAAGGCATAATGGATGGGCATTTTGTTCTTTACTCATTCATTAAGGGTTAAGTGTAGGAAGTTAGAAGAAGAAGAAACCTTTGCCTTGTTTTGAGAGTGAGCATCGTGGAAGAGAGAAAGAAGAAGAGTAAAAGACAGGAAAGGTAGGGCTTTGGGGATCCTTGAGGATTTTGAAGGAATTGAAGCATTATCAAGTAAGTATGAGCTTATTCCTTCTTATTTAAGTTAGATGAAACCCTAATATAGTTTAGAATGTGTAGGAAGTAGTGATTTAGAGGTTTTCAGAAAAATGGTTAAATCTTTTAGGGTTGACGATCATGTTGTGTTTGTGATGGTTTTAGGGTTGTTATGAGTTTAGAACTAAAGTCTAAGACTTGAATCAAGTTTAGCTGTGTTATGTTTGCAAGTGGGAGGTTTTGTGGTTGAAATTAGTAGGAAAAATGAGTTTTGGGAAGAGTTTCTGTACCGCACATCGCGACGTGCTCATGAACACGCTGCGGCGTGCGAAGGTGTGCAAGCCACGGTGCACGCATGCATGCACGCCGCGGCGTGCACAGGTCGTTCGCCGCGGCGAACTCCAGTTTTTCAGCTTAGAGGTGTTTTGATGATTTAGACATAAATTTTGCTGTAGATGTCTAAATGAGGTGATTTTTGAGGCGTTGTAAACTAGAGACATAGGTATACAACTTTTGTGAATAAATAAAGTTCTGAATCAGTCTTTAAGAATCTTCAATTTTCGATGGAAGTTGAGCATAGAGTTCTTCTTTCAGTTTTAGTTATAGTTTGAATTGTTAAAGTATGACTTTCTGATTTCTACACCAAATTGATTGGAATTTTGGTTGTTGGTTAAGGAAATCAAGTGAGGCAAGAGGAGCAAGAGGACAAAGAGGAAAGACATTCCTAAGCAAGTTATAAGCAAGAAATTCAAGGTGGGTACATGTTTATAATAGAGTAAATAAGTCACTTATTGTTTTGTTCAAATCAAGAAAGATTTAACAATTTGACTTGCATCATCAATGTTGCCTTAATTGCTATTGTGGAATGATAACATGTTGCTATATGATTTGCATTCATGATCAATGAAAATGTTTCAAAAGAGTTTTCCCTTTTCAAGAATACATGCTCATGAAATCATGTTTTCCGAAATGTATGAAAAGTAAGTTACAAGCAAGTGCCAGTTTGGCAATCAAGTTTACAAGACTTTAAACCATGCATGTTATATGGGTTTGTGGTAGTCCCAAGAACCGTCACGTGCACGTTGACCATGTAATGGCTTCTCCCGCCTGCCCACTAGTGGCACAGAGCTCCCCACAAGGACTCCTCACAAAACTACGTCTACATAGGACCATTTCGATGGTGATGTGTAGTACGTCTTGAACCCGAACTAACCCAAACCATTATATTATGCTTATATGCTCAAGTTTCCATGATTTGTTCTTATGTTTTATGCATAAATGTTTTGAATACTACTCTTGAATTGTTTAAAGATCAAGCTTTTCGAGATAATGACTTTTACATGCTCAAATACTATGATTTCAAAGGGTACCATGGCAATGAGTTATCTTTTGAATAGTTTTGCTTATTTTTGTATTATAAATGTGTTGCCACGAGTTTTATAGCTCACCCCCTTTACCCTCCTCATTCAGGTGATGAGCAAGAGATCGAGTAAGCAAAGAGTTAGGGCATCACTCCGATTTGTCGTGAATTTGTATTTTCAAGTTGTACTTTTGGAAGTCAAGGATTTTGTTACATTTCAAGTTTTATTGGTTCAAGTGTATTTTGTACTTTTGACTCATGAACTCAAAGGTTGTAATTTGGTTTGAAATGTTATTAAAGCTTTGTAAAACTCATCTTTTGGATATTAATGAGATATGGATGTTTTTGTTCCAAGTCTTTCGCATTGAATCATTTAGAAGTTGCTTGAGTTTATTTTGATAAGTTTTGGGAGGGGTTGATTTAATAAAATGAGAGAAAGATTCAGGTTTGTTCACGGTGGGCCGAGGGACGTCTTTGTCGCGACGAGGCTGCATGCTCGTCGCGGCGAAGCCATATCTTGGGTTGACCGCGGCGAGTACTGCTTCGCTCGCTGCGGCGAGAACCCTTTTGTTCGCCGCGTCGAGGGCTTAATTGCCCGGCACAGCGTAGCTAGCCGAGAGGGTTCACCGCGGCAAGACATCACACGCCGCCGCAACACCCCGTTGTGCTTCCGAGATATTTTTCCTTCTTCTTTTAATTTATATGTTCCACCTCACGCACTAAGCACCGCGCTTCCATGTCCGATGTTGGGCTCTAGAAACGAGGTCCAATATGTTATGGTATCAGAGAGACTAGGTTTAGGTCTAGGGTTGCATTGCATTGTTTTAAATGAATAGCTTGTATAATTTGAACTGTTTTATATGCTTTAAGCATGTTTTGAATATTGTTTTGCTTGAACAAAAGTTTTCAATGGTTTTATATTGAAGGAGTGAAAATGCCGCCTCGAAAGAGAACTCGAGGAGCTATGACTCGTTCTTATTCTCGTCAAGGGAGCACGAATGAATCCCATGTTTCACATGATGCTGGGACACATTCTGCTCCGATTTCTGAGGCACCTAGTTTGCAACAAGAAGAGCCTCCATCGCGTCCTCCTATGCCTCAAGCAAACCCCATGGATCCGAGTTTCTTTCAAGCCTTTGCTCAGGCTTTCACGTATGCCATGGGTCAAGGGTCTCAGGTTCTGATGCCAGCTCCAGTAGACAAGAGTGGACAGTATGACAAGCTCTTTAAGTTTGAGGCTATGGATTTCAATGGAACGACGAATCCGGAAAAGGCTGAAGCCCGGTTGAAGAGGACCGAGAGGGTTCTAGTTCAGATGAAGTGTTCAGATGAGGACAAGCTAGACTATGCAGTTAGTTTGTTACAGGGAGACACACTGCATTGATGGGAATCAGTACCTCACAGTCAGGTTGTTCCTTCGGTGCTGACATGGAGAGACTCTTTGGAGGTGTTCAAAAAGAAGTACCTCTCCAGAGTTTATGTGTAAGAGAAGGCCAGGGAGTTTCTGAACCTCACTCAGAGGGACACGAGTGTGAGTGAGTATGAGTTGAAGTTAACACAGCTTTCTCGTTATGCAGCCAACATTATGGCGATAGAGGAAGACAAATGTCGTAAGTTTGAAGGAGATCTTCATTTGGGGATCAAGGAGAAAGTCTTGATCCACAGTTTCTGTGACTACCAGCAATTGGTGGATGCTACACTCCAAGCTGAAAAGCTGGAAAAGATTAAGTACGAAGTGAGCAAGAAGAGGAAGAATAGGGAGCAGACTTCTAGGAAAGGAGTGAGTGCTCCAATGTCTGAGAGGAGCACAAGGAGCTTTCACACCCAGAGTGAAGTGGGTAGTAGTGACTCTACTAGGAACAAGCAGGTAAAGGCAGTATCAGGGCAAGCCTCTAATGTGGGAGGCACTAGAAGAGCAGGAAAGAGTTGGTTTACTAATCCCCATTGTGAACATTGTGGGAGGTTTCACCAAGGAGAATGCCTCAAGTTACTTGGAGTCTGTTTTAGATGCGGAGAGAAGGGACATGTGGTCAGGGACTGTCCACAGGTACCGAGACAGGAGGGGTCACAGTTTCAAGCCCCGAGGTGAGCAAAAACAGTGGGGACCAGGCTAGTTACTGAGGTAGGCAGCTCTGGGACTGCAAGGAAGGCTATTCCTCCAGGAAGGCCAAGGGGTCAGGCACAGGCCGGTGATAGCTTATGCTTCAAGGCAACTAAAGCCATATGAGTTGAATTATCCAACCCATGATTTGGGGTTGGCAGTTGTGATCTTTGCCTTGAAAATTTAGAGACATTATCTATATGGAGTACAGACAAGGATCTTTACTGATCATAAGAGCCTCAAGTACTTACTAAGCTAGAAAGAACTGAATTTGAGACAGAGAAGGTGGATTGAGTTTCTTAAGTATTATGATCTAATGATTGAGTACCATCCAGGGAAGGCAAATGTAGTGGCGGATGCTTTGAGTAGGAAATCATCATTAGCCCATGTTCAGACAGTGTACTTGCATTTATTGGAAGAGATGGCCAAGTTTAAGATAAGCTTGAAGCAGGAGGAACCATATTGCCTTCTAGCTAATTTCAAAGTGAGACCAATACTTCATGAAAAGGTTAGGGAGTTACAGGCGTAAGATGCAGAATTGAACAAGCTTCGAGAGGAAATTCAGAATGGTAAGATTTCTGAAGTAGTAGTGAGGGATGATGGGCTCATGACAGTGGGGAATAGGCTTTGTATTCCATATGCCAAAGAGGTGAAGGACGAGATTTTGGATGAGGCACACAATGCACCTTATGCCATGCACCTCATATCATTCAGGCTACTAAGGTTCAGTTGAGAGATAATGTGAGTTATGAAGTGATTCTAGTAGAGATTTTAGATACCAACGAAAAGGTCCTCAGGAACAAGACGGTTCAGCTAGTCAAAGTCCTGTGGAAGCCATGAAGGAGAAGTATCCGCATCTCTTCGATGACTCAGGTAATAATTTCGAGGACGAAATTTCTTTTAAG
>JANZLD010010687.1:0-11221 GCA_026413575.1 Erythroxylum carthagenense
ATCTAACTCAATTATCTCAAAGTTCACAATTTAAATGCTGGAACAATCATGAATGCATGTCACTATGTATGCATGTGCAATAATGATCTATCTCTTTATAATTAAAGGCCACAAAGCACTTGGTCACTATTTATGCAATCACGGAACTATCCGTACCAATATGCTCATCGCATCGGTAACGGGATGCTACAAGTTCCCCCTGTTATCAATAATAGGGTATTTGGTGCAAAAGTTTTCTCTTTTAATGTTAATAGTTAGCTACTTAGCCGAAAAAATAGAAAGTCCAAACATTTCATTAAAACCTTCAGATGCCACCCAAACATTTTCTTTAAACACACATTATACATGCATTAAAAGGGTGGGGCATTTCATCAAACAATATACATGCATTCTTTCATATTCCCATTGTTAAGCATACAAAGTTCACAAATTAGCTAAATCTGTATCACCAAACCACAATCATCTCCAACCAATCAACTATTAATAATAAACCAAATTTGAGAAGAGAGATTACCTTATCGTCTTTGTTGTGTCTTTAGTCCACAACAGAAAAAAGAAGAAAAACGATGGTAGAAATTTCTGTAGAAATTTCACTTGCAAGTTTTTTCCTATCAAAACTCTGCATGCAAGAACGCTAGAATCATCTGCCCTTTCAACAGTTCCATGGTACAAGATTTGAGCTTTCACTGGAACAACACTGGAGGAACATTCAACAACCACTATGCTTATAAACTACAACAACCAAAAATTAAAGGAGGGCTCTCGGGGTGTTTCCCCAATTTTACTGACATGTCAGTTGACAGTCCCTCCCATGGTTTTGAAACCCGAAGGGAAAAGCTTAACAAAGACTTGGAAAAGAGAAAAAGGCAGGGATAAATTCTCAGGAGGAAATAAGCGTGAAAAAGTCGAAGGGGAAAGCTTAACAAAGACTTGGAAAAAAGAATAAGCAAGGGACTGCGTGGAAAAGAAGACGACGAACAAAGGAAATATGAATGACCGAATAAAGGTATAAAACTGTGCCTTTATATTCATTGAACCGGTGGCTAACTGGTTCGACCAATACTGGTTTAACCGGTCAATTGACCGATTTTTACCAGTTTGAACTGGTTTAATTGAAAGCTGGTTTTTAGAGGTCACCCAAACCGGATAATCGACTGGTCACCGGTTGAACCAGCAGGTCCGATCCGGGTTTCAAAATCATGGGGCTAACAGTTTGGTTTTCAATGAAATAACTAGAGCACTAATTAGAGTTGTTAAGAAGTGATTACCAATTTTATATAAGGTATTTAGTAGACTTAAGAACTCCAAAAAATCATACTTATAAGGCTTGTTTAGGGAAAATGATTGTATTAAATTAGTATAAATCGAAGTTTTCAGAAAGAATGTAAACAAGTTTCGAATCAATAAAATACTATCCTATTGCTACTCTAAATCGAATTAGCTATACTATGACATTAGGTCTCTTATGTAGCTTCCTAAGGTATTTTTCAAGTCATTTGCTTATTTCTATTAGGAGCTTGGTCCTTTTTTCTCCTTTATGCAATCAGATTGATATTAGAGCTTCATTTCTTTTCATACTATTTGTCATTATAGAGGTATGAACTTTAATGTGACTCCCACTAAGTGTGACCTTTGTGATGTCAAAATGGATGATTTGAGAAGGAAAGTGTAACAAATCTAATAATAGTTTGAGCTTCTCCACACTACAAACTATGAAGAGCAATATTATAGGTCATAAACTAGTGAAGAATAGAAAGAGATTAATCCTTTTATGAGAATAAGTCTGATTCATCTAAAGAAAAAATTCTTCTTATCTTAGCTGAGGGCATCAACTTCATGAAGATTATTATGTCAAGGTTAGGAATTCCAACTTTGAAGGTTAGTTGCATCCAGAAGACTTCATTCATTAGTTAGTAATGGTTAAATGTACTTTTGACTACAAGATCATCCTAGGGGACAAAAATACTAACATAAAGGTAATCAAATTGAAGAAACATACTTCGGTTTGGTGGGAAAACTTAAAGAACTAAAGGGATTATGAAGAAAAGAAACAGATTATGATATGGAAAAAATTGAGAACTCACAAAAAAGTTTCTTCCCACCAATTACAATTTTTTTCTATTACCTTTATAATCTCAAGCATAAGAACCAATGAGTTAAATAGATAGATAGGTTATACCTTTCTTACCATTCTATTTGGAAAGTTCAAGGACTCCTCCAATTAATAGCCTTTTCTAGGAATCTATTAGAATATCAATCTAATCTCATAATTGATATTCAAAAGGTAATCCTTTATCTTTACATTTTGGCATGCCTTTATTTTGTTCAAAGACATTTTCTTTCTAGCTACTTTGCTTGTGGTTAGGGAGGAAATCGTATATTTAGTTTAGGAAACTTCTAGTTTAGGCTTGAGCACCTTTGAATGCTCTTCTTACTTTAGACTAGTTAACATTTACACTTCTTCTAGGAATCCTATTTCTAAAGAGGAACATATTTTCATTTAGGTTCTATTGAATAGGTTTGTTTGTTTTTTTTTTCATGTAAACAAAAACTAAGTGCATAATTCCTCCCTTTCTATAGAGCAGTTGCCACTGGTAAATTTTTTTCTTTAGGTTCTATTTCCTTAGGATTTCTTTACAAAAACTAGGTATGTATCTCTCTAACCTCCTTTTATAGAGACTTAATTTTTGTGTATGCTTTGTTTAACTCTAAATGCTAACTTATTTTCAAGAGCTTAGGGATATAAAAGGCCTTCCTTCTATAGATCCTAAATTTTTAGCCTTTTTTAGCCTTCGTCTTTCTCCTAGTATATATAACAAATATACCAAGGATATCTTTATTTTTCTACTATCTTTGAAGTCTGGGTCGATGGACCATCTAAAACCCTTTTGAAGACTTCTCTAAAAGGCTTTATTGGTTGAAAATTTTTAAGGCTTTTGAATCCTTTTTATTTAACTATTTATTAAAAACTCTTCTTTGCTTACACTAACATGAGGGTTTTATAATGGATGGTAACAAAGCTTTCAAACTTGCTTCTTCTATTATGGCCTTAGGCTTTAAGGTATATCTACTCTATCTCTGAAGTTGGAAATTCATCCTTTCTTTAGGAATTCTCCCAATTGTCCACCTTTTAGACTACCTAATAGGAGTCTTGTTTAAAGTTAGAGCTATTAATGATAAATTACTTCAGGAAACCTATGAGCATTATCACATTTTAAAGTGCAAAGTCTTTGTAATAAGTATTGCTGATACAAAAGCGTCCCACTTTTAATAGCAGGAGGCTACTTAATTTTTTAACTTCTATCACTCATTTTTTTTTTTGCTATAGATTTCATAATTCTAGATATGAAAGGTAGAGAAGAAGGAAGACTACTTCTCCAAAAAAAGCAACATTGACTACAAACCCTATCGTTAAGAGAAAATTCAAAGCAAGTCTCCATCTACTTTGAGCTCCAAAAAAGCCAAAAACCTGTTCCTAAGGGACTTATTAGAAAGTCAACATGTTTTACCACTAAGTTACTTGAAGAAATTAAAATTATTGAATCCGTTAGTGAAGACATCGCCCTTATAGAAAATACTTCTTCCACTCCTAAAAAGATTATAAAGGACGATAGTAATGGTATCTCATTCTTTCTGACTTCTTTTACTTTATTCCTTCCATAAATTCTTACTTGTTTTTTCTTTCATAGATGACCTAGTATTAGAATTACCAACTCCTACCCTTTCCTACGAACTAAATTTAGAAAATGTAGAAGTTATCCTAAACCAAAGATTACTCAAGTTACTTCGCTAGAGGCAAAATAGGAATCCCTTTCATTCTTAAAAAAAATTTGACAAACTCTTGACAAATCGATACACATCTTGCAGGTAGGAGATGATTGGACAATAGCAACATCCTCAGATGAAGTCTTTACTCCAAACTTCTTAAACATTTCTCCGAACACTACCTCTAGTGTTGTACTAATAGTTAGTTATGAGGAGTTGACAAGAGTTAAAGAGTTTTTAAGGCTCATAATGCTGTAGGAGCTCTAATTCTTAACTGAAATTTAATGTAGCTCTTTCCTAAGCATGATATCCTATATTGATTTTATAACCCAATTGTTTGTTGTTAAAGGACTTTTGAGTAAAACTAAAAAAAATTATCTTCTTTTAAGATGTCCTGTCATGATCAAGTTATTCATCTAAAAAGTTAAGCCTCTTATAAAAGCATTGAAATGGATTATGATGCAAAAAAGGCTAAAGGTAAAGACCTTATGGCCTAAATTTGTGAGTTAAAGAATGAATTCGACTCTTTAAAAGATCAAGCTATCGAGTACAAAAGAGAAAGTAAATTGATTAGAGATAAATAAGAAGTTTGAAAGAAGGACGGCAAGCAACTTAACAAGGACTTTAATGTGGTCAAGTAAATGACTAAGAAGCCAGGAAAGATGTTGATGTTGCAAGATGAAAAAGTTAGCCTTTAAAAGTAACAAGTCCAATAGGCTAAAGAGGATTAAGTTTTTTGTATCGAACAAAAGGGTGAGAGTTGTTATTTTGATTTGGATTAACTTTAAAATTCTTTACCTTTTACAAACAATTTCTTAGCCATTGGTTATCTTTTATTGACTTGAGTTTGTATTGCCTAGATATCTATTCTAGTTTTTCATTATTTAACTTAAAGAATTCTATTCTTATTCATTTATTCCTGAATTCTCCTATAGAATACAAACACAGGGTTTCAAATAGTTTTTGTTAGCAAAATGTCTATAAGGTTCACCTTCCAGGTTAGATAACTAATAGACATTACCCTTTAAAACCCCATGAAATCAAAATTGCCCCTCCTAATTAAGGCACCACTTTTCCCACTCTTTGTCTTTCATTCCAGATGGTAGAATTAACTTCCATACTTGATCTCCTTATTGACATTTCACCTATAAACTCTTTTGTTATAAAATTTTTCCACCTCCTTTTTTTGCACAATGATATTTAATGTCTAAAGTCGAACTTCATCTAATTCTTCTAATTCCATCATCATTGCATCTAAAAACTCAAGTGTTTTCAAAGTATTATGCTTATCCGCTCTCAAAGATGGGATCGCTACTTCTATAGGGAGAACACAATTATAATTATAAGTCAAGAGTGAATGGGCTAACTTCAGTGTCAATGTGTCTAGAAGTTCAATATTCTCATAAGGTGTTAGACAAAATTCTTTACCAATCTTTAGGATTCTATTTAAAGATTTTTTTTAAGATTTCAATGATCATTTTGTTTGACATTTTAATTTGACTATTAGCCTGAGCATAGTACAAAGTCAAATTCAACAATTGTATGTCATAGTCTACAACAAAATCTTTGACTTATATGGCGAGTAAACTCCTTGGTCACTTATTATTGACTGTAAAATCCCCAATTAATGAATAATCTATCCCTTAATAAACTTCACTATATTAGTCTATTTAACCTTCTTTATAGACTAAGCCACCACTTATATGGTGAAATAATTTGTTGCCAATAGAATGATATTATGATCTTTAGATGAGCTTGGGTATATTTTCCTAATAAGATTAATCGCTGAACACCTAAATGCCCATGGCTTAATTATATAGTGTAACTCAGAAGTAGGAACTCGTTATACCTTTCCATATTTTTAGTTGTTGATAGCCTTTGGCATAATATATACAATCTTTCAATATTAAAAGCTAGTAATGACCATGACATTTTATGAGCCAACTTATCTTTATACTAGACTGATGCACTTCACATACTTCTTTAAATTTTTTCATTAATGTTAATGCCTCTCGCATCCCAAGATACAATCCATCACTGCCTTCCCAAAATAAGACTGCTTTAATTTGTACAAAGTTGAGTTCTTGTAATTTAATTTTGAGAGGAATCTTCTTACCAGGGTTCTCTAAAATGTCCTTGATTTCGTCCCTTTAATCATTAGCAACTTATTTATCAATATTAAAAACTCCTAAGGAAATACCACTTTTATAAGTAGACGGATGAGATTTTCACTATATAAAGACATATTTACGAACTAACTCCTTAAACATTCTTAACCCAGATGCAATTGGAGACAATTCATTTATCTCCCAACTTTCTATGAAATATGTTGAAAATATACTTCATCAAAAATTATAATAATTGAATAACAATGGCATAATAAGGTAACAAAGTTAAACTCACACACTTATATTCTCTTGTCATATATTATAATACCAGTTAAGGATCTCCTATGATTAGACTAGTTCTAAGATTTCCAAAAAGTTCTAGTTTAATTATTAGGCCCTTATATTCAGCTTGATTATTAGTGCTATAGAAGTCCATATTAAGAGTAATCGAATTCTTTGTTCTATTTGGCACAGTTATAATGATCCCAACACTAATTGACTTCTCTGTGCTAGAACCCTCAAATTTCGATTCCCATGGTTTCTTTCCATAGATAAGTACTTAACATTCAATATCTTCTTGAACTTTTATCATTGACCAGTGCTTGACCCTTCACTAACTTATGAGGATAATACACCAAGTTAAAATCTATAAGAGCTATAACATTTCGCAATGTTCACTGAGATGACTTATTCAACATGTATTTTATTAAATCAGATTGTAAAACCACATAAACTATATTTTGCAAAAAATAGTGCCTTAATTATGAGTAAGGAAAATATGGTGCCAAACATAGTTTTATAATCGAAACATACTTCTTTTATATTAGGCCAGTAAGCATCTTATAGATTCTTTCGCAATGGAAATTTATAAATTTAAAGTTATTCCCTTTCGTGTTACATTAAAACTAGGGGTTTGATAAGGTATTCCTTGATCATATCAAATGTCATTTGATGCCTTTCTTCTTAACAAAATTCTTTATAATTTTCAACTTCATGAGGTTTGAGAATTCTTTTGCTTTATGGTCTAGATTAGTAATGAACATCCTTACATAATTCAACTATCCTAAAAATCTTTAGAGTTCCATCCTGTTTTGAGGTGTTTTTCCTTCGTGAATGGATTTTATAACACCCCTTATAACCACCTACATACATGGGAACCTAATTCCTGTATAAACAATCATGTTATACATTTCTATTCATTTATAGGAACTGTCATCACACATTTTTCTATTCAATGTTACACATATACATAACACAAAATCACATCATTTAACATTATCATTGAAAAGTATTATTACATTTTTATATTTTCATGATAATCCATAAAGAAAATATACAATTTCCTTTACACCTTTACAGGTATAATCATCTTTAACTAAAAGACACATCCAAAGGTATTGTTACTCCTAGCTTTTTCCCTTAGTCCCTATAGATGATCCCTCTGCCATACTCCTATTACTTGTGTAGCACCTCATTCCTGTAAGACCCGAACCTGACATCGATGGTGATATCCGAGTCTGTGCCCCACGAGGGTGGCGTGCTAATGCACTTAATCATTCAAAAGTCAGTATAAATCTTTTTTTTTCTTTGAAATCAATAACATAATATGCGAAAATCGACACTCAAATCGGGCCCACATTCTTTCATAAACATTTTCAATTAACACAAAACCATCAATAAAAACTTCAATAGCCATTAGGGCCCTTTTTACAATTATAAAACACTTGAGTTATTTCGAAGTATCAATTTATACAAAAAGTTGCAGAAAATACAATTCAATACAAAATAGAGAAATGCAATATAGACGTGAAGTGATCCCGACCTCTATCCTTCACTTGTATGCTGTAGGTATGCTCCTGTTGGCCTTACGAGGTATTCTTCTAATCCTGAAAAATAGTTACAAATTTTGGTTAAGTTTTGCGAACTTAATGAGAGACCATCATCGATGGCTCACCCAATCACATAACACATAATTCACATAACACATACATAACACATTTCACATTATTTCACACTTCACATTCACTTTAATACTTCATATCCATTGCACTTAATCATTCATATTATGCATATGAAATACGCATGAGACTCACTTTTCATTTGTTACTTTGTTGTGACCGAGTGCCTGCACTGTCCCATATAGGGCTCATTGATAACTGTCTCTTATCCACTTGGAGGATACAGGGCTCATTAAACGTTGAGTCTGAGTCTCTGATTCACTTTTGAGCTCGAGGCTCATTTTCACTCGTTGAGCTTTAAGCTCTAATCGTTGGCTACTCTGGTTACAACTGCCATTATTTTTGATGCAATCATGTAATGGAATGCATCACTCACATTTCTATGTTCCCATTCACTCACTTTCACATGTCATCGGACCTTAATCCGGCATTCCACATTGAAGTGGAGAATTCACAATTTCGTTCATATACAAATGCAAATACACATTCATAACACATTTAACAATCACATTCACATACAATTAGCACTTTAATATCTTATTCATATATCACGATCATCGGACCTTCATTGTCTGAAATTCAACAATCAAATCACCTTCATAATTACTCAATTCATAACATAAACAAAACAAACAATAAAGTAAGACTATCTAGGTCTACTCGTAGTACACTCCAGATTAGCATTTGCTTTCAAATTTTGGGAACGCTTGAATGCGGACACTTGACCTGCACAACCATTTATGCAAAACACACATTGCACACTCATCAATAATTGCACACGTAAAAACATTCATTTATTCACAATTGTAATAATGGACTATGTATAATGCCTACTCAATGACAATCCTGGGCATATGTTCTAGAACACATATTATGCTCATTCTCATTTCATAATTCATATGTGTCTAATTTAACTTAGCTTTACACTTCATTTGTACATAATCTTTCTAAATTCCCCTTTCAATATTTACCTTTCTCATGTGTCTAGCTTATTTATAAGTTTACACCTTAAGAACACTTGGTTACTTTATATCATAACTTAATTTCTCGTCATCTCTTTTCTAACCTCATATGATCCCAAAATATCCAAATCATCATCCAATAGGAATCCAATTGAAAATCCCATAATACAAAATCACTAAAATTGATTCTAGAATACTTAAACCCAACATTTTCTTAACTCAATGAAATAGAATCCTTCCAAAAATCCAAAAGATTCAAAATTATCTTACCTTCATTCTTCGCCAAATGAAGGAATACTTGGCTCAAAGGGAAGCTCTTCTCTTCCTCCATTTGTTTCCTTTCTTGATTTACTCCTAAAATCTCTCTTGTAGGTTGCGGAAATTGAAACCCTAACTTGTTGTCTCTTCTTTCTCTCTTTCTTGTCTTCTTTTTGTACTTCTCTCTCTTTTTTTATGACATTCTCTCTCTTTTCTCTAAAATTTTCTTTCTTCCTGTTGGACCTCGTCTCCGAAGTCCAACATTCGGAAGCATAAAAGAATAAAAGCATAAAAGACCCAAAACCGACAACTTACTGATCACAATTTGGGGAACTTCCAATAGAAATTTCAGACTAGCTTCTTCAAAACATTTGTTCCCCATATTCTAACGATTCCAACGCCACTGAAAACGTTCAATTTGGTTTAGAAATGAAGAAGTATCGGCCAAAACACTTTCTGCCCTTACAAAACTTAGACTGAAAACTATCACCAAATTTGCTTCAGAAATTGAAAATCTTAGGGACTGAATTGAAATTCAATTCCTTCAGATAAGTTATAGCCCCATGTCTCTATTTTAATTTGGAACAAGAATTGCCTCATTCGGACCTCTATAGGTCGAGATATCACCAAAATACTAAAGCATAGTCAGACTTTTTCAACCGATCATCACATTTCGTTTCAATCCACCTTTTTCAATTTAATATCAAGACTGATCAACAAGGTATAGAGAGATAGAAAAATGTCTTAGGATTTCAATGCTTCAAAAATCAGGTCGATCGGAGGTCAGACGAAAAAGTTATGGCCAAAAGAAAGAAGAGAGGTCAATCGGTCGAAAATTGACCCCGCGGGACGATCGACAGGCGCGCAGAGGCACGCGGGTGCCTGTTTGCTCGATCGGGCGAGCAGACGTGCCCCCGATCGGGTGAGCGAGCGTGCAGGCGCTCGCTCGTGCCCTCGCCCGAGGGGGCGAGCGGCCGAGCGGTCGGCCATGCGATTCTGACTTCCTAACTTCTAACCTTCATATCTTTTAGCTCTGAACTCCAAATTTTACAAACTTGATACCGTTGGAAAGATAAAAGACAGATCTACCATTTTTACGAAGGGCTCAAAAGCAAGTTCAGTCTCCAAAGTGGTCAAAAGTTTACTCCGAGATGACCGATCGACAAGCTCCTCATAAACAATACCAAAACTTGTAAACATCATAACTTTTGACCCAGAACTCCAAATTTTACAAAGTTGGTGTCTATGGAAAGGTAAAAGAACGTTCTTCAACTTCCACGAAGATCATAAGAACAACTTCCAACTCTATAAGGGTCAAATATAGACTCAAAGTTTCTGTCTGAAATTTGCCATTTTGACAGCACCTGCACTCAACTTTATCAACTCACATCTTCCAATTAACACATCCGAAAATAGCACATTATGCATCATTGGAAAGCTCTAAAGCTCCTCTGCAACTCTCAAGAAGGCCACTTGATCCCATTCAATCTATATCAGCCCAGAATTTGCCTTAATGTATAACATACCCAAAATTAACCCTATGAACACATCAGCCCATAAATTGACAACACCTACGCCCAACTTCAGCAACTCATAAACCTTTGCAAATTTCCAAAGAGCTATTCTAAAGCAAAACCCAACAGCAACTCAACAATGAATAAATATGTACATACACATTCCTTTTTGCAAGGTCATACACAATTCGCAAAGTCATACCCAATTCGCAACCCAACACAAACACACGAAGAGGAGAATACTAGAGTTCTCATTCTCTTTTACAATCATAAGAAGAGTTCATGCATAGCTTTAGTTACATATTTACACATCCATCATGAATTAAGCACAAGATACAAAATATATGAGATGCTCAATGTTCGATATGCTTGTAGAGCTATTCAAAAGCTAGTCACTAACTTAATATAAAAGTATCTAAAGTCTTGGAGTTTTTCCCGATGCCTTGCAAAGTTTAGCGCTTGACTTGATTTGCACCTGAGGAGGGACAGTGGAGTGAGCAACACGGCTCAGTGGCTAACATGTTTATAGCCATCGGTAATGAGCCATACAACACATAAATCAAGAAATCCAAATCATTAGCTGTTGGACCCCGATCTTTGAGTGAAAATTTGAATTATGAAAATGAAATTTAAGGATTGCTTTGTGTATGTATTGT
>JANZLD010010737.1:0-11220 GCA_026413575.1 Erythroxylum carthagenense
GGAATCTAAGAGTTCAAGAATCACTTCATTTAACTTTGAAACTTACAACTTTGAAGAAGACCTTGAGGTCAGATTTTTATCATCTGAAGGGTCAAAATGGATCAGATGATAAGATTTGACGAAGCTAAAGGAAAAACAAACGAATAGAAAAAGGAAAAAGAAGTGAAAAAATTGCTATAACTTTCCCTACAGATATCGGAGTTAGGTTTCCTTTATATGGTTCAAAAGAAGATTTCAAGTTCTACAACTTTTATGAGGACCTTGAAGACAAATTCTATCTTCTGAAGGATGAAAATTGGATCAAAAGACAGACGATACAAAAACACAAAAGAAACAAAACACAGACAATACAAAAAGGCAGAGGATACAAAACACAAACGATACAAAAGGCAGACGATACAAAAGGCAGACGATACAAAACACAGAAGGAACAAAACACAGATAATACAAAAGGTAGAGGATACAAAAGGCAGACAATACAATACACAAAAGAAACAAAACACAAACGACACAAAAGGCAGACGATATAAAACATAAAAGGAGCAAAACATAGATGATACAAAACACAGAAGAAGTTCATGAACAGTAACACATAAGAAGCAAAACTTAGACGAAGCAAAACTCAGAAGAAGATGATGCCATCACAGAAGAAGCAAAACTTAGACGGAGCAAAACACATAAAAAAGATGATGTCATTAATGATGTCATCACAGAAGAAGCAAAAGATAGAAAATATAACTCCTCTCTTGCACATCTCCCTTATAAGGACTACGACTTTCAGCCTAGAAGTCCAAAAATTCTATACCATGCATTGATGGAAAGCTAAAAGAAATATCGACAACTTACTAGTAGACACACTTTCTCTAATCTGGCCTAAATCAGCCTAGATTAATCCAGATTTTCCCCTTAAGTACAAAACATGAATTTTCTACATTCATTCATTATACTGCACCCAATTCTTAAATTCATGACAACTTGTGATTCTTAAAGACCAAATTTAAATTCGATGTCTTCCTAAGAAAAGTAGCCACAGGTTTCTAGTTTAATCCAAATCAAGAATCAACTTATTTGGATAACTAGAGAAGAAGTCATGGATAAAGGACTAAAACTTACTCTTTGAACAATTTTCCAGATCTAACATCCATTTTGTTTCAAAATCTTTCCTTAACACAAATCATACTAAGATGACCTATTCTACTTCGTTTACTCCTAATTTTCAACTCCATCTCAAATCAATAGCATCCGAAGAATATATATATATATATATAGTCCATGTTTAATCATGGACACTAATAACATAACATACCTGTATGTACCTATTCTTCATCCACATTACTACACACATGCAACTTCATTCTTGGCTTTAATTCTACTTCTAACTTTCACCTTAATTCTTTTCACGACAAAATCTTGTATCCACAAGAAACACCAAAACAAAACTTGGATATATCCACATTTCTCATTCGCTACTTTACCCTTGCTTATCTTTTCTTGGATCAAAAATTTTCATTCGTTTGCTCTTTACTCATGAATACTTGCCAAAATTTTTCCTTCAAATAGTTCTAACTTCCATGAAACATTTGGGGTCCAGCAATACATCCCAATTACAACAATCAATCTTCTTTACAGGCAAACCAAGACCCCTAATTACTTTCTTCATATAGTAAAAACTATCAACCATTGTATGATTAGGAGGCAATGATTCATTGTACCACTTAAGAATTTTATCAAAACTATGATTCGAAATATGCCCTTCAGATTTTATGTTCAATATTTGAGCAATTGAAGACAATTGTGTCATTGTCTCACAGTTTGGCCATAATTCTTAGTTAGCTAATTTTAGTATATCAAAAAACTATTTTGCATGTGGATTAGGTTCTTCTTCAAGATTTTCCAAATTTTCCTCAAATGTATTACCGACTACATCATAAACCATTTACATATACAAAATTTTAGTTCCATCTGCATAATTTGTTCTAAATGCAATGCCCCCTTCAAACTCATTTAAGTTGATAGACAATTCTGCTTGATTACCCCTTGAGGTGACAAATGGCAGGTTCCCTATGTCGTGTCTAATCAAAATAATTGGGGACAAACCTTTTTTTCATCAGATGCCAATTAACTTCATCAATGGGAAGGAAACATTTATGTTTGCACTTTTTACATGGACATCTGATCTTTGGCCCATCTATATATGCAGGTTGAGAACATGCATAATGAATAAAAACTTCAACTCCGCTAACAAATATACGATTAATGTAACCTTTAGGTGTTAATTCTCCATACATCCAAGATTTATCAACATAACTCACTTCTACAAAACTGTTAATCTAAAACAGTGATTCCATAGTTAGTATCATTCATGTTCACTAAATATTATAAAACATCTAAGATAAGAATTGTGAATTAAGACAACAAGTTGTCGTTGTAACTCCTACGCTCCTCGTATTTTTCACCGATAAGCATCATAGGAGGTTCATCATGGAATATGGGTTAAGGTTTATGGGCTCAGATCTAAAATATTTGTAAACTTAAGATTGAACATATATGATTGTAATCATATGTGTTAGAAGATAATTAATATTAAAAGTCCTATATTAAATATGTACTAGTGCCAAATATAATAAGTATTCATAAAAATATAAATACTTATTTTAATACCAATTTAAAAAGATGCTTGTAAAGATTTGCACATGAAATGTCAAGAGCACCTAATCATTTCAAAGAGCATCGATGAAATAACAGATTGACATAATTAAGATATTTGGAACTATAAGCCAAACATATATATCCTATATTGATTCATTAATAAACCGAAGTTCATACCACATTAATATCCGTCCGTAGGTGCAGGTCGTTTACATAAAAAAAATGCAGGAAGTTCAAATGTGAAGTTCAAACCACAAATAGAAACCCAAATTAAAATAAGTACACAAAAACCTAGTAAATAACAAAATCACTAACCTCAACTGACACACAAAAGGATATTCTTAAATTACGTGAATGAAGATGATGACAGAACAACTCCCGAAAGCTAACGGCCAAATTAAATAAGATCACCAAAATAATTATAAGAAGACAATGAATTTCATAACAATACGCAAATTGATATAAATTCATGTTTAGAAGTCTTAGTTATAGCAATTGAATGTTGCCATGTCATGCAAGAAAATCCAGTCAATCAACCTTTAATCAGATAAAAAGGATGATAAAAGTTATATCTTCAATGGAGTAAACAGATATAAAATGACTACGCTGCATAATATAAAGATAAATACAAATTTGATATTGTCCTGTTTACTTAGTCTTTAACAAACAACCACTTATACTAATTTTAGGTCTTAACATTTGTTTACCTCTTCTTCATAGCATCAAAACATACATGCATCCTTTTTAACACCAATTTATCTTCTTATTTTTCCTTTTAAGTTGAAGCTTGATAGTAGAATCTAGAATTATTTGATTTAATTAACTAATATAACTATAAAGTTTTCTATCTCCATCATGCATCCTTTGACTTTGATTTTGAAAAACCTTCCTGCTTGTATGCTTGATCATGCTAGAATTAACTGATTTATTGATAATTACCTTGTTAATCGATTTCATATATGACCTAACTTATAGGTTTTGAACTTAAAGCATCTATGTTTATGCCAAATAAATCATATAGTTCAAATGGACATTCTTTGATGCAAGAGTACTTAATGCTTTTCGGTTCACTCCTCTTAAAACTCAAATCAAACCTTATTGTAATTGTATATAAATAGTTGTCTCTTTGAAATGTTTTACAATGTTAAAGACCATCTATAATAACCATTTTACGGGAAATAAATCGTGAACATATCTCTTGGTTTCACTACGTCATCACAAAGTTGCATATATTTTGTAATCATTAGGATCATATCCATAACTAATCAAGAAACTCTCATCATCTTTTACATCATCATTTATGGTCTCATGACCTACATCTACACTAATTTCAAAATCTAGGTTAAAATCATTTAAAATATGTTTGTTTGTACTTCCTTCAACATCATATTTAATGTCATTAACATACCTCATTTATACTTTTTGGTTTACTTCATAAAATCTACAATAGCTTTTGGATACTATCATAGCAATTTAGATCATATTTTATATTAAAAAAAAGGGACAAGGTAAATCGTTGCTTTTATTATATACATAGATGACATGGTGGTCACAAGGAATTGCTTTTAGAGAAAGGAGCATTTATGTAAAGAGTTGAAATAAAAGATGTCAATTGTTTAAAATATTTTCATAATATCGAAGTTTCTAGATTAAAGAAAGCAATTTTTGTATCATAAAGAAAGCATGCATTAGATTTTTTACAAGAAACTTCTATATTGGCATGTTAATTGATTGATAAACGCATCAAGGAAGGCTTGAAGTTATATACTGAGACAAACCAAGTACCTAATCTTACTTATGCATTGAACATTGTTACCCAATTCATTCATATTCTTAGAGAATAACATATAAAATTATCACCATTGAATACCATTTAATATTTTTCTTATAATTTTTAATAAGAATACTAGATTGATATGAATCAAAAGGATATAGAAAGTTGAGAGAATTTTATAAAACTTTTAATAAGACACCTAATTTGACCTTTTTATTGACTAGCCTATAGGGGCATAAATTTTATTTTAATTAGAACGATATTTGAAGTATTTTTCATGCAAAAGTTAGTTCATTTCCATAATATTTCCATTCTTTCTACTTCCTTCAACATCATATTTAGTGTCATTAACATCCATTTTAGTTTTTTTCATTCGATTATAAAAAGAAGGACATTTCAACAAAATAGAAAAAACTCAAATAACAGACAATTTATCAAACACCTTATATGCATCAAAATTTCATCCCAATATCACAACCACGTTCGTGTATTCTCCCTTCTATCACTAACATTTCTACCTTAAAGTTCTTTTCCAATCAAAAAATACAAAAAAAAACACAAATATATCAAATAACTAAATATATACTAAAAAATTTACTGACGAAAATTTTCTGTCGCCAAACTCAAAATTAATTATTTCACCATCTATTCCCGCCTTATTTACTGACATAAATTACATACCATCGCTAAGTTCCTATGCAAATTGGTATTTACTGACAGACATTGTTACCAATGCTAAACGAAAATTTTGTTGACATATTTGGCAATAAAAACTGAATTTTTATCGGTAATGACTGACAGTTTCCTTTCTGTCAGGAATTTTCTATCACTATTTCCTAGTAACAGAAGACAAAAACATTTACCATCTCTAAATTCGGTCGCTAAAAATGGAGGGACTGTTTCTCTCCAATTTTAGCAATGGATATTAAAACCGTCACGAAACCAAATTTTTCCTGACAATTATAGCTACGGGAATTTGTTTTCCATCGCTAATGTTCCATCACTAATCGCTACTTTTCTTATAGTGTGTGAAGGACAATCAAGTGCAGAATTTGCACTGTTGCACTAGTTTGAGCTTTCTTTATCCAATGCGAAGTTGTTTCAAGTCCACTTCTCCAGTTGCTTATGTTTCCACCAAAGCATTACCGGTTCTCTGGCATTATCATTTAGCCCATCCTAGGAAATCTGTTATGGTTGCACTTCATAGACAATATTATGCTTTATTTAATTCTAGTACTTATACTTTCAATTGTCATTCTTGTGAACTTGGTAAACATATTCATTTACTATTCCATCTTTCATCAAATAATTCATAGAGACCATTTGTTTTGATTAACTCTAATGTGTGGACGTCCCCAATTCTCTCTTTCTCTGGTTACAAATACTATGTTATTTTTATTAATCATTGGTTAAAGTATGTTTGGGTATATCCATTGCATAGAAAATCTGAGGTCTATGATAAGTTTGTTGCATTCAAGACATATATTGAAAATAAGCTGGATATTCGCATACAAAAGTTTCAGCGTGGCAGTGTTGGGGAATTTGAAAACAAAAAATTGATTGATTATCTTGCAGCAGTAGGCATATTATTACGTGTATCTTGTCCTCAAACTTCATAGAAAAACAACACAGCCATGAGGGTGAATCGCTCTATTCTCAATTCAGTTCAAGCTATGCTTTTCTAGGCCCACTTTGTTGGGTTCCAAATTTGTACTATCTGGGTGCATGGCATAAGGCGCATTGTGTGCCTCATCCAAAATTTCATCCTTCACCTCCCTGACATTCGGGATACAAAGTCTATTTTCGACTGTCATGATCCCATCATCCCTCACTACTACTTCATAATTCTTACCATTCTGAATTTCCTCTCGAAGCTTGCTCAATTCTGCATCTTGTGCTTGTAACTCCCTAACCTTCTCCCGGAGTATTGGCCTCACTTTGAATTTAGCTAGAAGGCAATTTGGTTCCTCCTACTTCAAACTTATCTTAAGCTTGGCCAGCTCTTCCAATAAATGCAAATAAACTGTCTGAACATGGGCTACTGATGATTTCCTACTCAAAGCATCCGCCACCACATTTGCTTTCCCTGGATGGTACTCAATCATCAAATCATAATCCTTAAGCAATTCAATCCACCTTCTCTATCTCAAATTCAGTTATTTCTGGCTCAATAAGTACTTGAGGCTCTTATGATCAGTAAAGATCCTCATCTGAACTCCATATAGATAATGCCTCCAAATTTTCAAGCCAAAGATCACTGCTGCCAATTCCATATTTTTCCTGACAGATAAGTTTGGGAATTTTAGGCCTAACCTTTGCTGTAGATGTACAAACGAGGTGATTTTTGATTCGTTGTAAACTAGATACATAGGGCTACAAGTTTTATGAAGAAATGAAGTTCTGATTAGGTCTCTAAAGAATCTCAAATTTGGATGGAAGTTGAGCATAGAATTTATGTTTCAGAATGAGTTATAGTTTGAATTGTTAAAGTATGACTTTCCAATTTCTACACCAAATTGAATGGGATTTTGGTTATTGTTGAAGGAAATCAAGTGAGGCAAGAGGAGTAAGAGGAACAAGAGGAAAGATATTCCTAAACAATTTTACAAGCAAGGAATTCAAGGTGGGTACACGTTTATAATAGAGTAATAAGCTACTCATTGTTTTGTTCAAGTCAAGAAAGATTTCATGCTTTACATTGCATCATCAATGTTGCTTATTTCTTATTGAATGAAATGTGAAATATGTCATATGTTTGCTACATGAATTGTGTAAGGTTTTATGAAAGTGTTTGTCGTTTAAAAGAACGCATATTTATTCAACCATGTTTTCAATAATGATTTTCAAGACATGTGTCAAGTTTACGAAAAGCAAGATTACAAGAAATTGCCATGTTGGCAACAAGTTTAGAAGATTTTGAACAATATGTGATATGTGGGTTTGTGGTAGTCCCTCAAGAACCGTCAAGTGCACATCAACTCATGTATAGGCTTTTCCCGCCTGCCCGCTAGTGGGATGGAGCTCCACTCAAAGACTCCCTCAAGATTTTACGACTACATAGGACCTTTATATGGGAATGTGTAGTGCGTCATGAATTTGGACTTAGCCAAACCATTCTGCTATGCTTATATGCTTATGATCTGTTACATGTTCGATGCATACATGATTTAAAAATTGCTCATGAATTGTTTGAAAATCAAGCATTTTGAAATGATGATATTCACATAGGAAGTTTCTATGGTTTTAAAAAAGTGTAACGACAATGAGCTTTTGATATTAGTTTTATTTGTTTCTTTATTATAAATATTTATCCACGAGCTTTATAGCTCACCCCCCATTCTCTTCGACCATTCAGGTGATGAGCAAGAGATCGAGTAGGCCAAGAGTACGACACCACTCCAAATTGTCATATTTTTATATTTTCAAGTTATCTTTTGAAGTTTAAGGCTTTAGTCACATTTCAAGATCTATTGGTCCAAGTGTATTTTGTATTTTTTGGGTCTTGAACTCTAATGATGTATTCTGGCTTGAAATGCCATTAAAGCTTTGTAAACTCTTCTTTTGGTTATCAATGAAATACGATTGATGTCGTTTTGATTTCAAACTTTACGCATTAAATTGTTTATCATGAGAATAAGATTTTAGAGGATTGCTTGAGTGTATGTTTAAGGTTGCTTTTGAGTTTGCATTGTGTTGGGTTGGTGTAACGAAAATGTTTAAAAATTCAAGTTTGGGTTTCTATGAAAGGGGGCCTTCGCTGCGACGAGGCCACCTCCTCGCCACGGTGAGGTTAGATCCACGGGTTCACCGCCACGAGAGACCCTCCGCTCGCCGCGGCGAAGAGTCAATCACTCGCCGCAGTGTGGCGCCCCGCAAGGTTTCACCACGGCGAGACATCACACGCCGTGGTGACGCCCTCCAATGCTTCCGAGGGACTTTTCTTCTAAAACTTTCAACTTCTAGGTCTTCCCTCCAAGCTCAAGCATCAGGCTTACGTGTCCGATGTTGGGCTCCAAAAACGGGGTCCAACACACTTACCACTCCACTTTTGGGTGGAAGCATTATTATATCCTGTGCATATTGGCAATCGTATCCCTCACTCCACACTTTCCTT
Organism: Erythroxylum carthagenense; assembly: GCA_026413575.1. Lineage (NCBI taxonomy): Eukaryota > Viridiplantae > Streptophyta > Magnoliopsida > Malpighiales > Erythroxylaceae > Erythroxylum > Erythroxylum carthagenense. The sequence continues at coordinate 8,538 of JANZLD010010737.1, forward strand.
CAAAAGTCCCCATGAGTTTCTTTTTGGATGTCTTCCAGATATTTCCTATTTTCGAGTCTTTGACTGTGGTTGTTACCCTCACGTCATGAATCCACCGCCTCATAAATTGGAACCACGGACAAAGTTATGTGTTTTTCATGGTTATGACACAATAAGCACTACAAAAAAAGTATAGAATCTGCAACGTTTGATTGGGGAAACGTCGCAAATTGTATATACATTTCGTGAATTTTTTTAAACTTCAGGAAAAGTTAAAGTTTTTGGCGACATTGTATTAAAACGAAGAATATTTGGAGAAATAATTGGGACGTTTTATAGTACAATGTGGCCAAATAAATATGACGATGTTTTTATAAAGAAAACATCAAGTGTTGGTAAAGAAATTAAAACTCAGTCGTTTAACGTTTGGGTTTCAAAGATTTCTTCAATCTTACGCGCCTCCCACTCCTACTCTCTGTGCTTTCTCAACATCTACAAACCACTTAAAATCTCCCTCTCAACGTCTCTGCCCTTGTATGCAGAATCACTCGTCATCAACAGCGTCAATTCTCTTTACCTTTTCCTTTAATGTTTGGGTATCTAGCTCTTTCCCTTTTCCTTCAACAACACGCTTCAATTCTCCCTCTCAAAATCACTCGTCCTCTGCGCTCACGGCCGGATTCCTAAGGTACACTCCAATGCCTATGCATTTTGTTATTCCTATTTAATTTGCAAAATTTCAAACCTTTCTCTGGTGGGTCTTGGTTACTCGAAGCACATTAATGAAATAACCACTAAAACTTGTCTTCCAACTTGTCTGCCTTTTCACAATTCTAGGTCACTTAAACTTGTCTTCCAAGGATTTGCTAGGCCAAATCCAAAAAGTAAATCAAGTCTAACCACTAAATGCTTCTTCCATATAGTTTATCCATTTTTATGCCTTAGTTGTTCCATAGATGGAACACCAAGTTTATAATTAATATTTTTGATTTTTTGTTTTGATTTTCAAATTTAGTATAAATCTTGTCTTAATTCGTTGATTAAACCAAATTTTAATTATTTCATGTCCAGACTTGAATTGGTTGAACATTGAACATTGAACATTGAGCATTGAACATTGACAGAGGAGAGTCATAGGTTAAGCACGTGCAATTTCTACTGTTATGTTTATAATTGAAGATGGAATTGAATATGGGTTAAACACTTGCAATTTCTATATTTATGTTCAACAACTTTGTGTTTTCATTGCCTTTGCATTTATGTGAGTATATGTTCTTCTGTTGTTAAATTATATTACTATTATATAATATGATTATATTACTAATGTATTAGGTCACTTAGTTTGAGACTCTATTAGACAATAGATTGACTTTACAAATATGAGCATATAATGCTCCTGTCCCTTCTGAATGAAACCTAGTGGTTGTACCATATATATTCCATCATCTAGTTCTTTATTTAAGAATAGAATATTTATATTCATTTGATGCATGTCAAGGTCCATTCCAATTACTAAAGCTAGAATCAATCAAATTGATGTTAACCTCATAACAAATGATAATTCTTCTGATGATCAATCTCTTCAATTATATCTTTTGATCACTAGACACACTTTACATCTTTCAAAATTGCCACCATTCTTTTACTTAATATTTAAATAACACATATGTTTTTTATGCTACACATCTTTTCAGAAGATTATTCAAGTCTTATACTCAGTTTAAACTCAAAAGTTAATTCTTCTTTTATTACTGTAACTTATTCATCCTTAGCAAGAATGCTTGGAGCCTTTTCATATTCTTGTCCTTATTACTTTCTTTTGAAACTACCACAAAGGTTATTCCTTTTTAAGTTCAAAATTATATGAGGAGTAATTTTCTCACAATATGGCTATAATAAAATTTGAGAAACAAATCTCTTTACATTCATATTATTCCCACTTGAATTAGATAGAGGTAAAAAGCTCCCACTAGGATGTAGTTTTCATTGATCAAAAACCAATTCATCATCTTCTAAATTGCTCCCACTTTGATCAATACCATTTAATTCTTACAAGATCATTTTAATTTAGTTTCTCATATATAAATAAGTTTTGAACTATCTTTTCTTGCTTTGGAAATTCATTCTTTAAGAATGAGATAACTTATGATACAAATTCAAATACTTTTTTATTATCTTATTCACCTTTGAACATATATTCTTCAAAATGATAAAAAAATATTTTAAAGATACTCTTCTTCATTTTGGAACCTAAATTCTTATTATTATAAAAGGGGTCATGAATATAGGTAACAAACACATTCTCAAGAAATCAAACATGGTTAATTAGTTCTCTTACATATTGATACCTCAAATTGTTTTAAGATATCATTTCATAGGCACCTTATCAATTGTATATTTGATCATCAATGACACATCACCCCAACAGGTAATAGGAAAAAGTTCATTTTTCTCCCATTATTTTGTTAGTTAGACAATATTCACAAGTACACTATTTTACTTTATATATGTCTTCCAAAGAAAATATGCTTGATCAATCAATTTTATCCAATATGACCAAGTCTAGCATGCCACAAATTGGCATAGATATTATAAAAACTACATGATGTTATTAAACAAAAAAATATTTTTTTAATAAATAACATCTAAAATTTCAAAACTATTAAATATAAAACTATAGAAAATTGTCCTTTCCACCATTGTG
>JANZLD010010848.1:0-11214 GCA_026413575.1 Erythroxylum carthagenense
TTCCTGCATCATATACAGTCTTGAGTGCTTCTGACCTCTGGCCACTACTAACGAGCCCTTAGTAAGCTTCCATTTTTTGTTTCCAAATGTACTTCGGAAACCTTTATCATCTAGCTTGTTTACAGAAATCAAGTTTAAACGCATATCAGGAATGTACCTGACATCTTTCAGCAACAGTCTTGAACCATTTGTTGTCTCTAAAGAAACATCTCCTTTGCCAACAACATTTGACATATTTCCATTTGCCATCTTAACAACGCCATAATTCCTAGGTGTGTAAGATGAGAAAAATTGTCTGTGAGATGTAACATGCACAGTAGCTCCACTGTCAACTATCCAACTTGTTTCTTGCGACACTAGGCTGACTATCTCTGTATCAATAACAAGGTTAAATACATCAACAATGTTACCTTGTTCATCATCACTGCTTTCTTCTTTCTTCACATCTTTGCCTTTTTCTTTCTTCAGCTTTCGGTAAAATTTCATAATGTGGCCTTCTTCTTACAGTAATGGCATTTCACATTTGCATATCTGTTTGACTTTCCTCTGCTCTTGTCTCTAGACTTTGGACCTCTGGATTGACTCCTTTCTCTATTTTCTGTAAGCAGAACATCTGAATATGATGAAGAGGTTACAGACTGTGATTTACGTCTCATCTCTTCATTTAGTATGTTGCTTTTAACAGACTCCATATTTAATACGCATTTGGTGCAGTATTTGTTAAAGACACCTTCAAAATCTCCCAAGACTCTGGTAATGAAGCTAGCACCATCAAAGCAATCACCTCGTCGTCAAACTTTATGCCCATCTTCGATAACTAATCAACCATTCCTTCCATATTGTTTAAATGATCAGCTACAAAAGTACCTTCTTGGTATTTTACCTGCATCAATTTTGTCAGATAAAATAATTTGTTGTTACCGGTCTTTGAATCATACAACTGCTCCATCTTATTCCACAACGTTCTTGCATGAGTCTCGTTACAAATGTGATTGTGCACATTATCATCGACAAACTGTCGAATATAACCACATGCTCATTGATGCTCAAACTCCCATTCTTTGTTGGACATCTCCTCCAGTTTAGTTGTTGAAAATACCGGCAAATGCATCTTTGTAACCATCAAGAGATCCTTCATCTTGGTTCGCCATATACAGTAGTTAATACCGTTTAAATTGATCATTTTGCTCGTCTTTACCTCCATTTGCCAAATTAAGCCAAATTTGAGAAAACCGACCTTAAATATGGAACCAGGACGTCAAATTTGGCAAAAAAGATATCTTCTAACTTTTCACCACGGGATCGAAATAGTGTCGCCGGACCCCACCAGAATAGTAATGCGGGACCCGGTAAATAGTAACTCAAATAGTATGACGGGACCCAGTTACTATTGTGCACAGTGCGTCACCTTTGCAAATTAATTAAAACAACGTAAACAACTGTTTAGTAGTATTCATCACCTTTGTCGTTTTACGTCAACTTTTCGAACGGATCATGCCAAAAAATTCGATGTAATTTTCTCTTCCCGATAATGTGCTTGTTTTCAAAAAATACCTCTGATGAAAACACAGCTCTGATACCACTTGTTGGGCGCAGCAGGTGTATTTTGTGAAAAGGAAAAATAAAATGAGCAAAATGAACACAGGATTTTTAACGTGGTTCACCCTTAACTTTGAGCTACGTCCATGGACCAAACTCAGAATATTTCTTCCACTATTACAAATAATGGGTATACAGAGATAAAATAAAAATAGTGGCTCACAAGGTATTTCCCAACCTAAAAATACTAACCTCACTATTTTGTCACTCACCAACCCTTTAGGAATATATTTCCTAACTTCAGAGCAAAATAAAACTCTAGTCTCTCTCTGAATTTTTCTCTCTGTATTCTGTGTTTCTTTCTAAAGCATGGATATAAGGCACTCCACCGCGTGAGACAGCTTCTTTGCAGCTGTCTTCTTGCAATTCTTTCAAATAATGCGGCACCGAAATCGATGCCGTAATATTTGAGTCAATTATGGAGTCCCTCCATGAAGAGGGACCCATTGCTAACACTGCCTGCTATATTCAACAAAAAACGCAAACCATGCCAAAGCCACCCTTCACGCTAGCTGTCATTTTCTCCTTTGTCCATATTGCTATGTTATTTTTCTTCTGCCTTCTCCAAAGTTCATGCACGCCACTTCTTAGCTTCCCAAGTTGTCGTTTTTGTCTCTGGCCATCGTATCTATTAAATCACATTCTTGAATGCAATAACATGCACAAGTTAACGTTTTCTAGAGGTTCTCTTGCTTGATGCTTTTGAACATTCCAAATTTTATAATGTGCCTAAAATTAAAATAAATAACTTTTAATTAGTGCAATTTAAATATTAAATGGATAATAATTTAGCGAATTACGTATCAAAAATTAATACAAAAATGTCCATTAACAAGTTCCATCATATGAATTATCACTCATACGTTTATGGGATGATATAGGAATAGTTTCACCATATAATTACTTATCCCTCAGGAATTTTTTGTTGCTGCATTCTATAGTATATGTTTATATAATTGACATTGAACAAGTGTATTATATTAAATATGAAATTGTCGTTTTCCCAGGCATTGTTTTGCAGTGAAGAGTGTCGATAATCATCCAGCTTTTTCGTTTGTTATCTCTGGTTTAACATACGTCCAGGTAAGTTGTCCAACTTTTGTTTAGTTTTTATGTTCTACTTTAATAGTCTAAGTATTTGTGTTTAGGTTTTGTTTGAATCATTGATGATTAGAAGTATGAAATACATAAGTATTTAGGTTTGGGTTTTGATTGTTGATGTTTGAGTTATATTTATGCATATTGTTCATATTTGAGTTATGTTAATGCAGATTGTTGATGTGTGAGTTATATTAATGCGGATTGTTTATGTTTGAGCTATGTTTATGTGTATTGTTAATGTTTGAGTTGTGTTTATGCATATTATTGATGGTTGAGTTATGTTAATGTAGATTGTTGATGTTTAAGTTATGTTAATGCGAATTGTTGATGTTTTAGTTATAGATATCTAATATAATGGCCCCTGATAGAAACAAAGGAAAGAAGGTGGTAAGTATCAAAATTGTTCCTCCCCAGCAATAACCAGATCAATCAAATCCTAGCTAGCAACAACAATCAACTTCATCCACCAATGAACCTAGTCAGTAACAACCTCCATATGACTCAACTAGTATTAAGGGATCTGCAGGTTTGTTAATCATTAACACCTACAAATAGACTTGTGCTTAAGTATATATTTACTTGTTTAATACATATTTTTATCATTATTTATTTGATGTCAAGTTCCAATATGAACGTCAGAAAAAGATGTAGAGGTATAACTAAAGGTTGTGAGTTGAAACTAATGAATGTTGCAATGAACAATAATTTGTTTGTACGTATTGATACCTTGGAAGGTCGTCTTGTAGACAACGATTCAATTAGGAAAATAATATATTGAGTTGGGATAATTGTCGTAACTAAATTGTCTTGCCTAAAGTATGTTAAGCAGTTGTAGGAAGACAGCTTGCTAGAGAATGCTTTAGATAAAGTTTTGGTAAATTTTCATTTTATTCAAGTAAATGCAATTTTTTATTTAAAGATTAATTTCACTTTTACTTGTTATTCACTGACAAAGTTGAATATCATTGATATCGATAACCCTGATGTTTCAAATTGTGTGACTTCACTATTGAAACAAAGGATCAGGGATTATTGTTATCGATTGCATCAATATTACAAGTCTTTTCGTTCGCATGAGGAGGCAAAAAGACATGTTCCCAAACGGATGTCTCCAAAAAATTGGAGAATATGTGATTATTAGGCCTTTGCCAACATTCAAGTTTGTTTTCTCTCTTTTCACATTTGCTTCCATTAATCTTGTTACACAATTTAATGGCTAATTCTTTTAATTATTTAGAAAAAGTGCAAGAAAGTCGAAGTTAACAGAGGAAAAATTAAAACTCCTTACAACAAAGGCTCCAAATTATTTATTGTCCTACAAAATGAACATCTAAGTTGTAAGTCCTACAAAATGAAAATCCAAAGGGATGTTGTTCCACAAAAATCTAGTTTAGCTACAGTTGCTTTAAACTGTATATGTGGTTGCTTGATATAAAGCAATTAAGTCAGTATCTGTAAATTTTGTAGCATAAATGCCCGAAATTTGTTAACATAGTTCGACACACCTTGCCTACATCTATAGGCTCTCACCCAGCTTAATCATTTTCCCCAAAGAATAACAATAGTTTTACTCAAGACATTACAGAGTCGACTCATCCAACCTTTGACATTATCCTTTGTTCTCACAACTTGTAAAAGTAATTCACACCCAATATATGACCGCCTCATACTAATCTCAACAAAGGATTCTCTTAACACTATTTGATAATAAAGGATGAAAATAAAATAACTCAAGTGATAGAAACAATAATAAACATAAACAAAGACAACATTTGAGATAAAAGGCAACTCCTCTAAATATGTAATTTCATCATCGGAATACCTCACATATAGCAGTAGAAAATCACCAAAACTACCACTTCATTGATAGTGTACGGCCCAATGTAATCACACAAAAACCAGAAAATCCAACTACAAAAATTGCATGACCTCAACAATGAAAACTGCACAACAATGGTTGTTCAAAGGCCGAAAAGATGCAGCTACAAAGTTGGATAATAATAACTAAAATTAGCTACAAAATAGTATCCAAGATAGCCCTAAAAATTCCAACTGCCAATTCATTATATGCCAATCGTTCCTCCACCTAAAAATGACACCAATACACCCCCACACACCACGTGAAACACAACACAAAGATAGTTAAAAAATAGTCAATAAAATCTCTAAAAATCCAACTGCCAAGTCACCATGACCCAATCGATTTTTCCCACAAAAGAAAACACAAAATAGCCCCAATAAATCATGCAATCAGTAGATAAAAATCAGCATCCAATGTAGATAATATCATCAAAGAAATCAGTTGTCTTAGATAGTCATTATCTCCAAAAAAAGCAGTTAAATAAGAGTCCAGAAATCACTAAACATCTACATCTTATCTTCATCAAAATATGATGATTTGATTCAAATTAAATCTTATCAAAATTAGGATTTTTATCCTAAATAAACATCATCTTCGAAAAGTCCCACATAAGGTAGAATATTCATCATAATTATATATCTTAAATAATCAAATTTGTCCAATTTTAAATAATGCTTAAAATATCATAACACATATCATAACAGTTTTCTTTCTCTTCACATTTGCTTCCATTAATCTTGTTACACAATTTAATGACTAATTCTTTTCTTTATTTAGAAAAAGAATGAGAAAGTCAAGATTAACAGAGGAAAAATTAAAACTCCTCATAACCAAGACTCCAAATCATTTGTTGTCTTACAAAATGAATATGTAAGTTCTTTGTTTACAAGTTATATTTATATCAGTAAACACAATACTATTTATTGTGTTTTATATTCTTTTCTATAAAACAAAGTCAAAAGGAATTACATAGAGAAGAGTGTGATAGGATCACACTCTATCTAACACACGATAAGGAAGGTGAAGACTGGATGTCTAAAGAAGTACACAATAATTACGCAAGTATAAAAATTTGTTTATATTTTAAATTTATTTATATAGTACTAACTAACAGTATTTGCATTGAATATTGATTTTATTTTTTAAATTTTAGAATAAGATGCAGGAATTGTTGCAAACATCAATGTTTGATAGAAATGAGCCAAATGTATATTACATTTGCAACAAAGTGCTTGGTGCATGATCCGGATACATCAAAGGGCTTAGATTTGGCCCTAAGTCAACTGCTTCATTCTTATTAAGACCAGCATATGTTTAATGTCTTGAAAAGGAAAATAAGTCTCTTAAGAAAAAGTTGGTCAAGCATAAAAAGTACCTAAGAAAATTACTTGACCCGGATCATGTAAGCAATGAAGATGAAGACGAGTCCGAATGACTAATTTAATATTTGTATCTTTATATTATATACAAATATTTTTGAAGTTGTAATTAAAATTTTATACATGATTGAATTTAATAACATTTTATTTTTAATATACAATGCTTCTAATTCTTAATTATTTTTGTATTATATGTTTATATTTTAAATTAACAACAAAAAATTGAAAGATTATATACAACAATATGGATTAAAAATGTCACAAATAATTATAATTAATATAGTATAACATTTAGTTAAAATGTACATTAAAAATTTGACTACATTTTAGAAAACGTACTAAAAAATTTTTGGCTACATTTTCAAAAGCGTCATTAATAGTTTTTGGTTACGTTTTCAAAACATAGTTAAAAGTTTACGTAACAAATAATGCTACGAAACAAAGCATAGGCAAAAAAGATTAGCAACGATTATGGAAAAATGTCATCTATAGTTTTCAGCTATGAAGATTTTGTGAGGTTTTTGGTGACGAATATAAATCATCACCAATGACGATTTTGAAATTTTTATTCATGGCTAAAAGTCGTTTAGCGTCAGTAGTATTATCAACCTTTGACTAGGTCCAAAGAGTTATTGTCTAAAGCTACTTCTTTTGAAGTCAGGCTTTTTGAGATTGACCAAAACAATACTTTTCCATTTGTACACTACTTTTTTTGGTTTACACCACTATTATCTGAATTTACTGGGCTGACTAATCTAGGTCGGGACTTGGTCACAGTTAAGACTCTTCGCCCCTTCTTGTAGGTGTGTTTAGTAGGAATCGAACCTGAGAGTTCTTCCCATATGCCCAGTCTGCGCAACCAACTGAGCCACAATTTGCAGGTATTTAGACACTCTACTTGTATATATACATAGTAACGAGTGAGGTTTATTATTATTCTGTTGACTCGACTCGATCTTTCAATAATGACTTACGTTCGGTTTGAATTTTTGTTAAATTTAAGTTATAAATGCAAACTGTTCGAATTATCGAAATTTAATTAACCTAAAATTAATCATGTAATTTCAGACAGCAGCTGGAACCATTTACCGTCCTTACTTTTGTATTGCTTCGTGGATTGTGATAAAGAGAGAGGAATTGTGCTGTACTGACTAATAGTACTAAACTCTGAAAGCTGTAATGACAGACTTAAGAAGAGACAGACATGTGTCGAACAGGACAACTAGTGCTATACCATCGAAGACAGTGACCATGAATATGCTTTACACAACTTGTTCAAAACAACATTATACATAGGTCAATTTGATGGCAGTGTTGGACAGGTGTTTGTAGTCATTAAAGTTGTCTAAAGTACCTTTGGATACTAATAAATAATTTAGATATTATTAATCTTAATACTTAGGGTTAGTTATATGGAATTTTATTGGCCTTTCGTTAAATTTAGTTTAATTTTTATATTTTAACTTATCATTTATAGGATTATTTAATTATTATATAAATCTTTCTATTTTAGTTTTTGTTTATTTGAAATAAGCTTACATTTATAGATTGAAATAATATCGTTTTAATTAATTATTAAATCAACATTATTATGATGATTTGATTTAAACCTGAAAAATAAAAGGAGTTAATTATTTTGCAGACTTTCCGTAAATTCCTTTTGCACGAACAAAATAAAACTAAGCAAAAACGAAATAATAAAGACACCAAAATTTGGTAACACAGTTCGGCGCACTCTGTCTACGTCTGCGAGGCTCTCACTTAGATTAATCACTTTCACAGTAGTTCAATAGAATTACACAAGATCGACCTAGAGCAACACTACTCAATCTTTGTAACTATCTCTTAACTTCACTACCTGAGAAAGATTTTCATACTCGATAATACAACTGACTCATGTTAACCTCGTCAGGGATTTTTCTAACTACTTTCACTCAAAGCGATAATAAATAAAAATAGCTCAAGTATTTAATCAACTGAAAATTAAATGACAAAATACTGGTTTTATCTTCTTGAAATAATCAAGCTGAAAACCTTCTCCATAGTTGATTTTTTCTTCCCTGAATAAGTCACGGTGTTGACATATATTTTCGTTGCCGCGCACACTACACTTGGTTTCTTCTCAACTTGCGTGTTTGAATAAACTTCTGTCATAAATCAAATATGTAGGCAACACTTCCTGTAGAGATCCACGCAGGCTGCTTCAACTTTATGCCAAACGTAAGACACAATATTGAACTGCATAAACACCAAGTGCACAGCCAGCCTATTTGTTTTTTTTCACACGTGACCCAAGCAGCTTCAATAATACCCACACCTCATTAATTGCCGCAACCTCACCTCTAGGTTACTTCAATTACATATATTGTTAGACTTCTATATTAAATCAAATATATGGGCAACATATGTATGAAGTGAACTCAATCAAAGGATGTCCATCTTGTCTACACAATTTATAATATTCCAATAACCAAAACGCAACAGCCCATTGACGATTTGGACTTCTATTAAAACACAATCTCCGCCCATCTTCATTTAATTTTCTTAGATGCCCAATTTAAAATGGCAAAATTAAATAAGGTATATATAAAATATATCCTAACAATCTCCCAATTTTTAGCATTTTTGTCACAATTTTAGAATTGCACATAAATAATCATAATTCGACATATAGAATAAAAATTCTTGATGCTCCCCCTTAATGTAATATTTAATTACATGTTCCATAAGCATAATCCAAGTCTAGTCAACAAAAGACAAAGAGAAGAAAAAATTACATCTTATCTGTGATCTCGCCCTTTGAGACAAGAGATGCCAAAAAGTCAAAATCAAGAAGCTCCCGGAAATCGAAGAACTCGCTACTTCAAATTACGAAGTGCATCAGCAGCGACTTGAAGAACACCTTCAATCCTCTCAATCTCAGAAAATAAAGTAGCATGAGGATTAACATTAGATGTCCTCGTGGCCTCCGAAGGACCCGAAGCGACATTCGGCAAGTCCACCACCTGTAGTTGTTGAAATACCCGTAGAAAGATATTCATCAATGCTACAGACTCAAACATGCTTGTTTCAATCCTGAGAACTTCATTTGCATACAAAAATTGTGAGATCAAGCATGGAAAATATAAGAGAGAGTGAGGCTTACTCTTAATAGCCAGCATCGCCTTGATAATGAGATGACTAAGATTGAATTTTACCCCATACCAATCGCATAGAGTAGCTTGGCCTGTGCCAGATAATCAGTCACAACATGTGTACTGGGCATCCAATTGGCCACAATCAACTTAAAAAGAACAAAATATTTCTAGGTTAGCATTGACGACCGAAGAACAGAACTGGATGGCCAAGCAGTCAGTTTGCCATCAGTTAGAACCGTGGCAATCAGATCCGTTGATACAGCCCACTCATCATCATATAATAGATTACCAATCACGTTATCAAACCACAAAAATAGATTTAACCAAGTAGCATTAAAATTAACTACCTGACCCTGCATATAAACAACTCCATAAGAAACAACATCCACATTCAAATTATCATAAATCAAATTGGAGTAAAATTCCTTTACCAGAGTGGCGTATAGTGCCTTGGGAGAAGTGAAGCTTATAGCAAAGTACGCTCCGAGAGTAAAGTATACAGGCCATGATACTGAAATTCATCCAAGCTTATCGGTTGATCAAGAACAAACCCGATATCCGTAAGTGTATTCCATTTCTGTTCGGCGACTAGAGTATAAAAACTTGAATGAAATTGCATTATCGATTCTCAATCTAACTAAGGAATGACGACAAGGCAGGCGTACAGTCTTTCGGCATTTCATTTTTGTACGCTTTGCTGGAGCCAAAGGAGGTACTGGCAGTGGAGCAGACTCAGCAGGAGATGCATCAGAATCTGAAGTTGATTCTTCAATCATGGACTCTATTACCCAGGTAACATCATCAGTAGGATCATTTTTATCCTGGACATCTAGAATGTCAATGGGTGTTTCTGAAGAAGAGCCAGCCCTGGTAACATTTCTGCCATATTTCAGGTTTAAAAGTAAGTGACTTGGGCGTCGTGTTGCAGCTGTTAACTTCTTCTCAGAAATCGAGGATAGAACCTATTCTTTATTCTTTCCCATACTCCAATTCTAGTCAGTCAAAAATCAATAAGCCAATAAATTCCAAACACAGCCAACTAAAAACTCAATAAAAAATTAGTCAAAATCTAGTCAACAACATAGTAGGCTTCAGTTTCAATTAGTCCAAATTTAATAGATCAGAGAGCAAATCAATACCAGATAGAGAACACCGAATAAGATGGACCAACACTACTGTTGAGATGGAACGATTCTTCTCCTACGGATCAGCAATTGTGGCTTGTGTGATGTGAAGCAATAGCACCGATGGACTAAAGAGTTGAAGAAAATCAAACCCAAGATGAATCTTGTCTTCGGCGATGCTAGAGTGAAGAAGATGACTTGATGAAGTAGAGAGGAGCTTGTGGAGTGTTGTGGCGATGGAGAGATCAACGCACAAGTGTAAATACTGGAGTAGAGGAGAGGGGCATGACTTGCGTGAAGGAACAAACAAACCTTACTGCATCAAGAGGTTTCGTGAAAATATCCGCCAACTACTTTTCGGTAGATATCTGAGATAAGATGACTGCTTTGCTTTCCACGAGCTCCCGAATAAAGTGATACCGAAGTTCAATATGTTTTTGCCATGAATGCTGAACTAGATTCTTTGAAATATCTATCGCACTTTTGTTTTCGCTTAAAATTGTCAACTCATTTTGATCAATCCCATGATCCTCTAACATCTGTTTCATCCAAAGAAACTGTGAGCAACAACTACCTACAGCAATGTATTCAACCTCAACAGTCGAGAGTGAGATTGAATTTTGCTTCTTACTGTACCAAGAGATTAGATTGTTTCTTAGGAAGAAATAGCCTCCTAAAGTGCTTTTGCGATCATCCAAATTTTCAGCCCAATCTGCATCACCGTATCCTGCTAGATAAGATGTTGAATATGATGTATACCATATTCCAAAATCCGATGTTCAGCTTACATATCTGAAAATCCTCTTGACCGCTGTCAGATGTGTTTCTTTTGGGTTGGCTTGATAGCGAGCACATACACAACACTATAGCAGATATCTAGCCTACTTGCAGTCGAATATAATAATCTACCGATTATGTTGCGATATAAACTGTTGGACCCCGAACCTTGAAGCGAAAATTAGAAATATGAAAATGAAAGTAAATGAGTGTTTTGTATGTGAGTTCTGTTATAG
>JANZLD010010895.1:0-11211 GCA_026413575.1 Erythroxylum carthagenense
AGATCATATAGATCATTGTGGCATGAACCTGTAAGAAGCACTGTCTGGGTCTGCAGATCCTTCACCTGAAAACAGTTGGGGAAAAATTCAATGAAGATGTTATTTGTGGTGCACAGGCGTTTAACAGAAAGAAGATTTTTATTGATTTTTGGCATATGTAAAACTTTGTCATAGATGATGGATTTAGAAGTAGTGGGAAGATAGAAACTACCAGTATTACTGATGGAAACTTCATATCCATCTCCAACCTACAAATTGTCATCCCCTCTGTATGGGGAATGTATGGACAGATTATTGAGCTCATTGGTAACATGATGGGTAGCACCTGAATCGAGAATCCACTGCCCTTTAGAGGATGACCCATCCGTGCGAACAGTATAAGCACCTGGGACATGATTTGGTCGTGATGTAGGCTGCATATGTCGGATTTGTTGTTTGGGAGGCTTCCCATGTAGTAGCTAGCACGTCTTAGCTGTGTGTCGAGGTTTGTCACAGTATTGACAGACAAGGTCTTGTTGGTCAGTCATGCTAGGATTGACAAAAGCGTGTGCTTTGGTATTGTGGAGGACAGGAGAGCAGTTTGAAGAACCAGTGTGGTTGGGGCGACTATAGCGTCGTTGATAGCCTTGGCGCTGTTTACTGGTGACATGCACAGATTGTGTTTGAACAGATTCTTCCATTCTCATTTGCCGCTCCAGAAAGCTCTCAAAGTCAACCAATTTTTCATGAAGATCATTAAAACCAATCAGAGTTTCGCGAGCACGAATGCCAGCACTAACATCCTTGAAGTCAGCGGAAAGACCATTCAAAGTGTGCATTACCAAATCCGTATCATCAAGTGGTGAACTGACAATTGCAATCTCATCTGCAATGCCTTTAATTTCCTTCAAGTATTCGGAAATAGTTCTGCTTCCCTTCCGAATGCAAATCAGTTTTTCCTTGAGAGACATGAGTCTCGATCTGGACGTACCAGCATACGTCTTAGCAAGTAGCTCCCAGGCCTCCTTAGAAGAATGAACCGAGCCAAGAAGTGTTGCAATATTCAGAGCAATAGTAGTCATTAAAGCATCAAGAACAAACTAATCTTGACGAACCCAGATATCCAATTCTGGACCTGTTGTTTCTAGGCAAGAAATGGGTCCATCAACATAGCCTTTAACGTTATAACCAATGAGTAGTGCACTAACCTGTACTCTCCAAGCAGGAAAATTGGCACCATTTAATTTGGAATATGAAGAGAATCCAATGTTGAACATAATTAGGTTTTGAGGTAGTGTGGCTTCGGTATTGACAGCAAGTGTAGCTATTGCTGCAGATTCAGTATCTTGAAACATTGTAATGGTTTCGGTGTTTGCTAAAACAGAGGCGGAAGTGGTGAAAAGAAAAAAAATAGTGCTGTTAGGCTAACAGCTCTGATACCATAAAAGGATTCTGAATAACTCTGTAATATTAACTTGATGAATTACGATATGTACACGAAATATATATACAAAAGGATTACAGCGGTTGCTGTAACTAACTAAATAAAGAAGTATCTAAGAGGATTACATATCTAAAAGGATATACATGAATAAGATAATATCTCGGAAGATATACAATGAAGAGATTCACTAACTATTTCCTATTAGAAGAAACTGATAGAAAAAGACATGTTTTGGGAGCCTCTTTTTTGGAAAATTCTACAGGAAAGGAGGGAGACAATATAAGGGAACTGGAAGTTGATCACAATAATAAATATGATGGAATAGATTCTAACCTGAATCCTACTGAAGTTCAATTTCAAACTGCTAAAGCTAGCCGACGATCAACTCGAACATAAGAAAAACAACAAAAAACACTAGAGGGTTGAATCTCCCTCATAAAAAGAATGCAGTGAAAGAGGTTGTGAGGGATAAAAGATAAACACTAATTGATCTTACTAAAACAAATATCAAGGACCCTTCCTCTCTTGTTAGTTCATATTGTTTGGGTGCTAATTGGGAGCTTTATTCTAGCCATAGTTCATACTTTAATGGACACATCATATGTCTATATATGGATCTGATGGACATCCAAATGCTATTCGAAACAGATTGATTGGTTCATATGTAGTGTCAATTGAAAAACTCTACTGTCAGCTTCAAATTGCCTTTGATATATACCTCCAACTTTGGATTTCAACAGGACACACTTTGGTTAAGTCTTCATAATATCCAACAGAGTATTAATAAGGCATTGATAGTCACTGGGGACTTTAATTGCTTACTTAATTCCTGAAAGTGGTCGACTCTACCATTTTGGATTGACAAAAGAACTCTCCAATTTTTTGTCAACTATGGATTTAATTGATCTTTGCTACACTAGCAGACATATGACTTGGTCCAATAACTAGCAGGAGAGTATATGTATTGGGAAAATTTGGAATGAACCCTTGTAAATTATGCATGGTTATCTCAATTCCCTAACTCCTTCGTTCATTTTGGAGAAACCTTGTGTTCGGATCGCTCTTTTATGCATATATAACGGCTAACAGATTAGGAGCAAAGGAGGACACCTTTCAGATTTTTTAATGCAATTATAGGCATTGTGGGTTTTCATGATGTTGCGAGTAGTTGTTAGGGTGTGGAGGTGAGTGGTTTTAAAGCCTTTCAATTTATACAGAAACTCAAAATGATGAAATTGGATATCAAATTGTTTATACAAGGCACATATTCTAATTTCAAAACATTGAAGGATCGACTAATTAAGCCGCAAAATGCATGTTATGACTAGCCTTCCATACCAGAACTTAAACAATCTGGAATGGCGTGTCTTCAAGACTAGCAAATAGCTCCTACTTTTCATAATTTTGTATTGAAATAGAAATCTCAGATAACATAGCTGAAAGAGGGTGATGCTAATACCAAAATTTTTCACTCTTCAATACTAGTGAGAAGGAAGAACAATACAATTCTAAAGCTACAAGACCGTAATGGAGTTGAACATGTTGAACTCAACAACCTTAAAGAAATTGTCAAAAACTTATTTATAAATCTCGTGGGGATAGCAGATGCCTCCTTTCCTAGTTTTAATGTATTGCGACTATTTGATTGTCAAATTGATCAAGGAATGAAAGAAATGCTAGTTTCTCCAATTACGATTTATGAAATTAAGCGAATTCTCTTTAATTTGCACCCCTCGAAAGCCCTCGGATCAGATGGATTTACGACTTTGTTCTTCCAACGTACATGGAATATAACGAGTTAGGTCTTTACTAAGACAATTTTGGATTTTTTTGAATATACCAAAATGCTCAAGGCTCTCAATCACTCCTATATCTGCTTGATACCAAAAAAACAAAACCGCTTCTGACCTATTTAATGCTGCTCAACCATCTATAAGGTGATATCAAAACTTCTAGCTGAGCGACTAAAGTCGATATTATCTGTAATTGTAAAATCCTGCACAAAATGCTTTTCTTCCAGATAGAAATTCTGGGGATAACATTCTACTTCTTCAACAGTAATTGAAAGAATATCATTCAGGTAAGAAATTGAACAGTTGCTTGTTTAACATTGACTTCTTCAAAGCTTTTGATACCTTTAGCTGGGACTTTATAAGGCTTTATCTTAGCGACTTACATCTTCTGCATCAATTTGTTCAATGGATCATGAAATGCATTACCGCTTCATTGAGTATCATAGTGAATGGTACCCCCACTATGCCTTTCACATCTGCAAAGGGGATTAGACAAGGTAATCCATTATCACCGTATTTGTTTACACTTGTGATGGAGCGACTTTCTAAACTATTAAACCAGTTGCTCCCTCTCAATAGTGGATTTCAATATCACCATAGATGTAAGGAACTTAACATTACTCATCTTATATATGCTGAGGACTTGATACTCTTATACGGAGCTAATCCTACTTCCATTAAAATCATGATGCATGTACTTGATTTATTTGCACAACGGTATGGAATCTTGTAGGTTATGTGTCTCAGGAATTGTCGGACAACATGAAGACATTCGAACCATGTAGCTACATAAAGACTTAAGAATGCAAGAATTCAAGATGTTCAAGAACAGTCAGTTAAAGTTTGTTAGATGATAGTTAGAAAATTAGTATAAATGTGTAGTTGATTACAGAAATTGTAATACATGAATCAATGAATGAAATCTCAGTTTTTCACTGAGTTCTTAAGATCCTCTGTTTGCCCTTGTTTTTGTAATCTTTCTCACACTAGCTTTCTCTCTCTACGTTTTCTGTTTGCTAGTCGATTGTCTATGTATGATTGATCGATAAACTACAAAGTGGTATCAGAGCTATTATTCTTAAGGGACCTGTGAGGGTATAAGTAGGAGTTAGGTATCTTGTGCAAATAAATTCCTTCCGGAATATGCAAAGGTAACGAAGGAGTGCACACTCTGAGATGGCCGAGTTATCCACTCCAAGCATGCAGCCGGGAGTCTTCGACGGTGAAGGTTACAAGATTTGGGCGATAAAAATGGAGGCATACCTGCAACAACAGGATTTATGGGAACCGATTGCTGAAGATTATGAAGTAGAGGTTCCAGCTGATGATGTCCCAATCGCTCAGTTGCGTTAGTTGAGGAAAATAATTGCCAAGAAATCCAGGGCAAAGTCTTGCTTATACCAAGCGATTGCACCCTCCATATTCACTCGGATAATGTCTCTCAGATCGACGAAGGAGATCTGGGAATTCTTGAGGAATGAATATGCGGGTGACGAGAAGGTGAAGAATATGAAGATTTTGAATATTTTTTGTGAATTCGAAAGAGTTCAAATGAAGGATGCTGAATCAATAAAGAGCTATATCGAAAAGTTGATTCAGCTGGTGGATCAAATCAGGCTCTTAGGAGCTAATTTTAAAGATCAGAGGCTTGTGCAAAAGCTTCTAGTCTCTATTCCTGAAAAGTTTGAAGCCACGATAGTCTCACTGGAAAACTCCAAGGATATTGGCCAGATCAAGCTCGTCGAAGTGGTAAGCGCGCTTTAGGCTCAAAAACAAAGACATTTAATAAGGAAGTCCGAAGTAGCTGAAGGAGCGTATAGGGTTTCGACCAAGAACGGGGGAACGGAGAAATCCAAGAAGAAGAAAAGAAATAAAGGAGGATCAAGCTCACATAATGCTCATTCGAATCAGAAACAAACAAGCAAAAATACAGGAGCAGACAAGTCGAACAAGTACAATCCTTGTCCTCACTATGGTAAATCTAATCATCTAGCTTTCAGGTGTTAGAAGAGGCCGAATGTGGAGTGCTGAAGGTGTCATCAGAAGGGACATATGAAGGCCATATGCAAAAAGAAAAATGAACAGCAAGAAACAAATGCACAAGTTACCGAAGAGGAAGAGCAACTCTTTGTGGTCATCTGCGATCGAGCTGAAACATACTCGTTTGAATGGCTGATCAACAGCGAATGCACAAGTCACATGACACCCGATGCATCTTTATTCAAAATCTTGGATTACAACGTGAAGGCCAACGTAAAAGTTGGAAATGGGGTATGCATTCGCGCAGAGGGAAAAGGAGTAGTTGAGATACCGACCAAGATCGGTGTCAAAACCATCCCTGATGTGTTGCTGGTACCCAAGATTCAGCATAATCTACTGAGCGTGGCTCAATTAGTAGAAAAAGGTATGTCGGTGTATTTTGAAACTGATAAGTGCAGGGTACTGGACAAGCTCGGGAGAGAGATGTTCAACACAAAAATGAAGAATAAGAGTTTTGTAGTGAGACTAGAGGAGATCCAGGAAAAAGCGTTGGTGAGCAGTTCAGGTGAAATCGAACTATGGCATAGGAGGCTCAGTCACTACCACATGAAGGGGTTGGAGGCAATGCAGAAGAAACAGATGGTAAAAGGCTTGCCGCCAGTCCCACATGATCATGTTACATGCAAGATCTGCATGAAAGGGAAGCAATCACGTACGCCTTTTCAGAAATCCAAGTGGAGAGCTGAGGAGAGGCTTCAACTACTACACATGGACGTGTGTGGACCGATGCCGATTGCCTCATTGAATGGTAGTTGTTATTTCCTGTTAATCATAGGTGATTATACGAGGTATTATTGGATTTATTATTTAAGATCCAAAGGAGAGGTGGCCAAGACATTTCGGGAGTTCAAGATTCTCATTGAGAATCAATCCGGAGCAAGAATTAAATCTGTAAGAATAGACAATGGGACGGAATTTACTTCATACGAATTTGATCAAATCTGTAAGCTTGTAGGTATCAAACATCAACTCACTACCCCGTACGCTCCACAGCAAAATGGAGTTGTGGAGAGAAGAAACCAGACAGTAGTAGAGATGGCAAGGTGGATGATGGAAGAGAAGCAACTCCCGAAAGACTTCTGGGCTGAGGCGGTGACCATCTGTTGAACCGGTTGCATACTTGTGCTCTTAACGATAAAACACCATACGAAATGTGGCATGGAGGGAAGTCAAGGTTGAAGAATCTGAAAGTTTTTGGGTCTCCTTGCAGTGTTCTCGTGCCTTAAGTCAAAAGGAGTAAACTGGATAGAAAATCGGAGATGGGAATTTTCGTAGGATATTCGGAGGTAAGCAAAGGTTACAAATTATATTTTCCAGAATTGAGGAAAGTAAAGGTGAGCAGAGATGTAATCTTTTTTTAGGATGATCTCTGGAGTTGGTCCGAAGAGAAGAAGAAGACTGAGGAAGACACTCTGCCCTCGGATGCTCAACAATTAATAGGTGACTTGGGAAATGAGGATGATCCGGACCAATTACAACATACAGATGAGGAGGTAGATCCTGCGGCCCAACATGAGCCACATGGCGAGAATCCAGATGAAGAAGCCCCAAAAAACTCCGATGAAGATTACGATCACATTCCGGTGAGAGTAATAAGAAGCCTGACTGAAATTTACGAAAGAAGTAATGAAGCGGTTTTGGAGCCTACAAAGGTTCAGGAGGCTTTACAAAATCCCAAATGGCTCGAAGCCATGAAAGAAGAAATAACGATGATCAACAAGAATCAGACATGGATGTTGACGAAGAAACCTCCAAACAAGAAAGCAATCGGATTGAAGTGAGTGTTCAAGACTAAATTAAACCCCGATGGAACAATTAACAAGCTGAAGGCGAGATTAGTCGTAAAAGGTTACGCACAAGTCGAAGGCGTGGACAATGGAGAGACATTCGCGCTTGTGGCTAGGGTTGAGACAATCCGATTTTTATTGGCATTAGCAGCTGAGAAGGGATGGAAGGTACACCAAATGGACGTTAAGTTTACCTTTCTCAATGGTATTTTACAGGAGGAAATTTACGTCCAACAACCGGAGGGGTTCATGATCAAGGGAAAGGAGGAGTGCATATATAAGTCGAACAAGGCACTTTACGGGCTTAAACAGGCCCCTCGATGCTGGTACGCAAGGATTGATGCGTTCCTGTTGGAGATAAAATTTAGGAGGAGCAGTAGTGAACCAACTCTGTACGTGTGCATACAGGATAATGATGAAGTAGTGATTTCAATTTATGTAGATGACCTGTTGATCACTGGAAGTTCAAAGAAGCAGATAGGTTTCCTGAAGCAACAATTTAGCAAAGCCTTCGAGATGACAGATCTAGGGTTGATGAAGTATTTTCTGGGGATGGAGATTGAGCAAGGTGAAGGAAAAATCAAGGTGAGTCAGAAGAAATATGTATGTGATGTGTGGAAGAAATTCAAGCTGGATCAATGTAAACCTGTCTTAACTCCAGTATGCCCAAAGGAAAAATTCATGAAGAAGGAAGATGGAGATGAAGTGGACTGTAGGAATTATAGGAGCATGGTAGGTTGCCTGATGTATATATCAGCCACAAGACCTGATATAATATATTCGGTAAGTCTACTCTTCAGGTACTTGAGCAATCCGGGAAGACAACATGTAACCGCAATTAAGAGGGTGTTGAGGTGTCTAAAGGGGACAATTGATTTTGGTCTTCTATATAAAAGAACTGGTGACTGTAAGCTCAGTTGTTATGTGGACAGTGATTGGGGAGGAGTAACCGAAGACATGAAGAGCACGTCTGGATACTGTCTGACGTTGGGATCAACATGTTTTTCATGGAGCTCGAAGAAGCAAGAGCTGGTAGCTCTATCTACAACGGAAGCCGAATTGGTGGCAGCAACTGCAGCGGCAAAGTAGGTGGTTTGGGTGAGAAAATTGCTTGGAGATCTACAGTTTCATCTAACTTCAGCTACGGTGATATATGTATACAATCAAGCGGCGATTTCCATCTCGTTGAATTCGGTATTCCATAGTAAGACTAAACACTTCAAGATTAGATATTATTATCTAAGGGACGTACAGCAAGAAGGTGAACTAAAATTAGAGTACATTTCTAGGGAGAATCAGAAGGCTGATCTTTTCACCAAAGGTTTTCATGAGTCACGATTTCAGCAATCAAGAACAATGGTAAGAGTTCAGAAGTTAAATTCCTGATCCAAGGAGGAGAATGTAGGTTATGTGTCTCAGGAATTGTCGAACAGTATGAAGACATTCGAACCATGCAGCTACGTAAAGACTCAAGAATGCAAGAATTCAAGATGTTCAAGAACAGTCGGTTAAAGTTCGTTAGATGATAGTTAGAAAATTAGTATAAATGTGTAGTTGATTACAGAAATTGTAATACACGAATCAATGAATGAAATCTCAATTTTTCATTGAGTTCTTAAGATCCTCTGTTTGCCCCTGTTTCTATAATCTTTCTCACACTAGCTTTCTCTCTCTATGTTTTCTGTTTACTAGTCGATTGTCTGTGCATGATTGATCGATAAACTACAACTCTACCATAACTTAGAGAAAAGTTGCTTCTATATTTCTGATGATGCGTAAATTCATATCGCCACAGAAGAATCACTGGACTCCATCATAGTCCTCTTCCTTTTCGTTACTTGGGCGTGCCTATTTTGGCTACAAAGCCGAAGTTTATTGATTGTTTACATATTATTGAAAAAATGAAGTCCAAGTGATGGCTTGGCAGAACCGGTTCCTTTCTTATGCCACTCGACTTACACTCATAATGTCAGTGCTTATAAGCCTACATATCCATTGGGATGCTCATGTTGTATTGCCTCGGAAAGTAGTCAAAGAACTGGACCACATTATGAAATCTTTTCTATATCCAGGACATGTTGCAAAGTCGAACAATGCTTAAGTCAAATGGAGTGAAGTTACAACACCCAAAAAATATGGTGGTGTTGGAATTATCTCAATCTTGAAAATGCAACAAGTATCGATATGTAAAAGGTTGTGGAGACTATATACGGATCCAAATGCATTATGCGCAAAATGGATTCACGAATACTACTTGAAAAACATGAATTTATAGCAGGCCGATTATATAAGAGTGGGATCTTGGATACTCAAATAACTGATAAAGCTACAGGAATGCAGCATCAGTGGATAACATTTTCTGGAAGCTACAACTGAATGGAATTTTTACCAATCACTCGTTATCACCTGCTATACGATTGTTCCACAATGGTCCCATAATTTCATCTTTTGTGACATAGCACTATCAGCCCTAAGGCTACATTCTTCACGTGGCTAGCAATAAAAAACAGGTTGAAAACGTGGAACCAATGGCTTAGGAATGTTAAGGATATATGCTTGTTATGCAATCAGGCAGTAGAGAGCTGAGAACATTTATTCTTCCTATGTGACTATTCTAAAGCTATATGGAGACATATTTTGCACATGTTTTTGTCACATGATGATAGCTATTAGTGGACTAAGTACTAGAGTGGATTTTAAGAAAAACAAAGAAGGGGGCTCCTAATATATTTCTGTATACTAAAGTATTCACCGTTACGATATATAGCATTTGGAAGGAAGGAAATTGTCGACTGCTAGGATATATGTTTTGGCATTATTTATTAATTAGACATATAAGATATTAATTAGATATTGACTTGGATTCAAAAGGTATATGGATAATTTTCTAGTTATGATAGATTCCTACAAAATATTGAAGTCTATCACCGTAGGTGTCTTGGAATAAAAGTAACCCTATGTTTAGTTACCGTTTTCAGGGGTGAAGACGGATGACAAGGACATACAAGTTCTGTCCTATGACGTGTTTGCTTACCATCTTCACCAATTTCTGTTCTGTCTTCAAAGGACAAGGACAGAAATTTTTGTTCCATTCAAAACTAAGGTACAGAAATTCTTGTCCGTAGGACAAGAATTGGAAATGTCCAACATACCCTCAAACCTAACCAGCTCTCCTTCATCTGTTTCTGTTTCCTCTCTGCAGTGAGCCACCAAAATACCATATGCCATCTTGTCTTCTTTGTACTTAATATTACCCTCTGAAACTACCATCCCTCGCAACTCTCCTTCAATTTTTGCGTCTCCGTGGTAAAGGTAAATTGTTTTTTTCCCCTGCACACGAGAGCACCTTGCGATAACTTTCTCATTTTTCACTTTCTGTTCGTCTAGATCATCTTCTCCAGAAATGTAACTCTCCCTTGAAGCAAACCCACCGTTTGATTTTCTGTTGTCTCTTCTGGGTAAGACTCTTTCATCCATCGATTTTGTTTTCTATATGGGTAATGGGTTTCGAATGGGTGTTTGTGTTTGGAGGTATGTTTGTGTGTTATTGATGGGTGTTGAAGGGGTGGGATTTGGATTTGTTGATGGGTATACATTGGGTGAGGCATGAGGTTCTGTTTCATGGTTTTTTCCATCAACATTGCCTCTTTTGGTGAAAGGCCATGTTCAACTCTTCTTATTACATCTTCTCTGCTTTTACAGAAATAGCAACAGCATTGTTGTTTATGTTAATCTCAGTTTTAGATAGTTGTAGGAAATTGAACTAATGTGCATGGGCTTGTGAGTTTCAATTTATATTCCACTCGAGTCTATGAATCAATGAACTGAAATTTACACTTATAGAGTGTGCTACTTGCAGTAGTTCTACATCAATCTTCTTGCTTTTGGAAACTTGAAATTTGAGGACTTCTTCTCAAAGTAGTAAGTCCTTCTTGTTTCTGTAGGAAAATCCCGGTGTGTGCATCACATGCACACGGTGCGGAAAACTGTCTTAGATGGAACTCTGTTTAACAAATAAACAGCTGTCTCAAGTGCATACCCCCAAAAGGATTTTGGTAACTTTGCAAAGCCCATCATCGACCGTACCATGTCTAACAAGGTTCGATTTCTCCTTTCAGCCACACCATTATGCTGTGGTGTGTAAGGTGGAGTCCATTGAGATAAAATC
>JANZLD010010910.1:0-11210 GCA_026413575.1 Erythroxylum carthagenense
TGGGCTTATTCTCTTGGGCCTAATTTATTAGGTATTGAATAAATATATGTAGATATATTTATTGGGCTAAATTGAATTAAGTTATCAGGCTTTTATTATATGAGATATAATGGGCCGAAACTTATTAGGGCCTCAATGGGATTAGGGTTTCTCTATAAATAGAGAAGCTTAGATCACATTAGATAAGCAAGACACAATTGTCACGAAACCCTAGCCACCATCCGAGAGAAAAATCGTGCGACGTTATGAAAGAGTTTCAGGATGTGCTAGCACACCACAGTCGCAGCCCGGATGTGCTAGCACACCACAGTCGCAGCCCGGATCGTGCATACTTGTGTGGATACCGGTAGAGGGCATTTGCATTTGCAGTGTCTTGGAATCCAAAAAGAAGCAACCTATCCACGGCAATAAGGTATTTTCGTACATCCTTGGTATTTTTGATTATACATCATGTTGTTGTATGGTCTTTTCTGCAGTGTATTGTGAATATTCGGACCGTACGCGATCCAACAATTTCTAGGCAAACTGATCAAGTGAGTTATTCTCTCTCATTGGTAAGACGTAGGTCGATTTAGTCAACCGATCTACTATGACCTATATAGTATCATTCTACCTCGGAGTCTTAGGCAATCCCATAAAGAAGTTCATAATAATTTGTTCCTATTTCTACTCCGAAATAGGCAATGAATGGAGCTTCCCTACCGGAGCCTGGTGTTCAGCTTTCGCCTGCTGGCACGTACGTCATACATCTAGATACATACTCCACCACTTGCTTCTTCATTCCTGGCCACCAGAAATGCTGCTTCAGTGTACTATACATCTTGGTAGTACCAAGATGAATAACATAGACGGCCATATGACTCCTTCTTCAAATCATCCACATTAGGCACACACAGCCTCTGTCTCAACCATAATGTCTCATCCTTTAATTCAAACTCAGAATCTGGATTCACTTTCACTTTTTCCATAAGCTTCACTATATCAGGATTTTTTCCCTGTACTTTCTTGATTCTATCTTGTAGCATCAGTCTAAGTCTCAATGTGGCAATCAAGGCCCTATCCTGCTCCAGATTCAACTCCACATTTAGAGCTCTTAAGTGAATCAGATTAGATAGCCTCGATAACTGAACCTAAGTTGAACTAATATTAGACTTCCTGCTCAAAGTATCTACCACCACATTAGCTTTCTCCGGGTGGTACTCAATGATGCAATCATAATCTTTCAATAATTCAATCCATCTTCTCCACCTCAAATTCAACTCCCTCTGACCCAACAGATATCTCAAACTCTTATGATCTGTGTATATCTAGAAGGTC
Source organism: Erythroxylum carthagenense (assembly GCA_026413575.1). NCBI lineage: Eukaryota > Viridiplantae > Streptophyta > Magnoliopsida > Malpighiales > Erythroxylaceae > Erythroxylum > Erythroxylum carthagenense. The sequence goes on from JANZLD010010910.1 coordinate 1,318, forward strand.
TCTCCATACATATAATGTCTCCAAATCTTTAGAGCAAAGACCACTGTAGCTAACTCTAAATCATGTATTGGATAATTTATCTCATGAGGCCTTAATTGTCTCGATACATAGACGATCACCTTGCCATGCTGCATCAATACACATCCCAATCCTTGATGCGACGCATCACTATACACCACATATCCTCCGGTCCCCGATGGAATAGTCAACATTGGTGCAATAGTCAACTGATGTTTTAGCTCCTCGAAGCTCTTTTGACACTCCTCATTCCATTTGAACACTACATTCTTCCTCAGGAGTTTTGTCAAAGGGGCCGAGATCAGAGAAAACCTCTCGACAAATCTCCGATAATATCCGGGCAATCCTAGGAAGATTCAGATCTCTGACACATTTCTCGGAGCTTCCCAATTCATCATTGCCTCTATCTTCTTTGGATCTACCTGTATGCGATCTCCTATCACTATATGTCCTAGAAACACAACCTGATCTAGCCAAAATTCACACTTACTGAATTTGGCATAAAGTTACTTCTCTCTCATAATCTGTAAGATGACTCTCAGATGCTCCACATGCTCCTTTCTACTCTTTGAATACACCAAGATATCATCAATAAACACAATCATAAATCAATCCTGGTAGGGCTGAAACACCTTATTCATTAGGGCCACAAAAGCTGCCGGGTATTAGACAACCCAAACGGCATCACTAGAAACTCAAAGTGCCCATACTTGTTCCTAAATGCACTCTTTGGTACATCAACCTCAGCTATTTTCAACAGATAATACCCTGATCTCAAGTCCAGCTTAGTAAACACCAGAGCTCCTTGCAACTGATCAAGTAAATCATCGATTCTAGGTAGTGGGTACTTATTCTTCATTGTCACCCGATTCAGCTGCCTATAATCGATGCACAACCGCAAAGTCCCATCCTTCTTCTTCACAAACAGTACTGAAGCTCCCTAAGGTGAAATACTAAGCCTTATAAAGCCCTTTTCTAACAACTCCTGCAACTGAGCCTTCAGCTCCTTCAATTCCACAGGTGCCATCCTATATGGAGGAATAGATATAGGAGCAACATCTGGAACTAGATCAATCGTGAATTTCTTTTATCGATCTGGTGGTAAACTAGGTAACTCCTCAAGAAATACATCCGGAAACACCCTAACCACAGGAATGTCCTACATACTCTGCTCGGCTCTAGTATCGATGATATGGGCCAGATAAGCCTCACATCCTCCTTACATCAGCCTCAATGCACTCATGAAGGATATCATCCATGTTGGCACTGCCTGACTAACTCCCCTGAACATTGCCCTCGGTTGACTAGGAGATTCCAATACTACCTCCTTAGTGTAGCAGTTCATGATGGCCCTATGGGTAGTGACTCAATCCATGCCTAGAATCACATCTATCTCCCTCAACTATAATACAATCAAGTCTACCCTCAACTCTACTTGATCAATCTTAATCGAGCACCTCTTGCAGACCTCTCCTAAGATAGTAGTACTACCTAGAGGTGTACTCACCTCTAGCCCATATTGTAACAACTCCCTATCACAATGCAGTCTACATGCCAAACGTGATGCGATAAAGGAGTGAGTGGATCCTAGATCTAGCAGCGCAAATGCATCAAATTCATAAACAAGAAGCGTACCTGCTACTACATTTGGTGAGTCTTGGGCCTCCTGCCTGATCATAGCATAGACCTTGGCCTGAGACTGCGGTCGGTTGCCCTATCCCTCAATCCTCATGGAAGAACTCCTAGCTCTCCCTTTGCCTTTACCTCGGCCTCTTTGTCCAGATCCACCACCTCTGCTCTGCTGGATTGTCGTATTACTCCTAAATCGCCCACTAACAACAGACTGAGTTCCCAAAGTATCTGGGCAATCTCTAATCTGATAGTCCATGGAGCCACATTTAAGACATGGTCCAGTCATTCTCCAACACTCACCACCATCCCTCTTCTCACAATACTCACAAACTGGATACTGATTTTGAGCTAAGCCTCTCCCACTGCCAGTTTGTGAAAACTTACGCCTCTGCCTAAATCCTGACTGTCTGGATCCACCTGATGATCTGAAAGCTCTATTATGGCGCTTACTGAAGCTCTTGCCAGAACTGTCCTTGAAGTGAATCACACGTTATTACAATGCTTATTATACAATGTATAAATGCACAAGAAGGGGGCTTGAATTGTATATTTCCCCTTTTTTAAAAAACTCTTCGAAAACGTTTTTGTTAAAAGAGAACTTATTCTTTTCACTAGAATTACTGAAAATCAAAGTTGATCGTATTCTTTGAAAACTTGTTTGAAAAACTTAGTAAAATCGAAACTTTGAACAATAAGAGAGATGAGGGTAGAGAGAAGTTGACACAGTAATTTTTATACTAGTTCACCCCAAACCGTGGGCTACGTCCAGTCCTCATATGTCTTTCTGAGATTTCACTATCTCTCAACAATTTTACAAGTATTCTTTTCCTCTGAGCCTCTTTAGGTCTCTTTACAGTCAGTATTCTTTCACACTTAGCCTCTGCAGGCTATCTATACTACTTTTTTTACAGAAAGATGTTTAGAGCTTTATTACAGTAAGATAGCTCTAGCTATTTGCACAATAAACTCTCAAGTAAGTTTTGAAACAATTGTTGGGTGTGCGTATATTCATGTAAAGTATGTGTCTCTGTAACTTTGCAATCTTCAACTTCGACTCATATTTATAGCTTTCGTCTTCAACTGCTTCTTGAATCTTGTTTCTTGAATCTTGCTTCTTGACTCTTGAAAGAAACGGTTATTCAGTTGAGTTCTGTAACTAACTCAAACTAATTCTTGAATATGACGTGATTTTCTTCCGTCTGCTTTTCATCGTCTGCTTTTGGCTTCCGTCTGCTTTTAGTTATCGTCTGTTTTTCAACTATCGTCTGCTTTTTCAATCTCCGTCTGCTTTTCATGTATTGTCTATTTTTCAAACTTCTGTCTGTTTTTTACTAGATTATTTGTTCTTCATCAAAATCATATATGTAAATTCATTTTGACTTAATAATCTCCCCCTTTTTTATGATAACAAATACTAAGGTAAAAAAAAAGGCTTCACTCTCTGTCTTCTTCTGACTTCTTCATTTTCTTCTTCATTTTCTGCTTACTCTTCCTCCCCCTATCTTTTTCTTTCTTCTTCAAAAATTCATCTCCTTCGTTCACCCCCTTTGATTTCTGCTTTCCATTCTCCCCCTATTTGTTATTAATCAAAAAGATTACGACTGATGATACTTCAATAATTCTTTCACCATCTCCTTCAACTCCTTGACCTCTCTCCGAAGGTGAATAACTTCTGCTTGCAAGTCAAATGAGGAGGATAGTCGATCATCATCCCTCAGTTGTTCTTCTTCAAAGGCAATTGTAGTAGTGTATGCATCTGAAGATGGATCATAGTCTTCATTAATCTCAAGGCTAGGAGGTTGAACCAATAGGTTGGGTTCAGGAAGGTCTAAGTCATAAGGAGCCGGTAGCCTTAACACTTGTCTTCATCGCAAGGGTAGGGCTTCTTCTTCAATTGACAGTGTATTAGATAGTGGACTAATACGCACTATTGTCTGCACAAGGGATTCAGTGAACGTCCCTTTAGTAAGCCCCCCCCCCCCCCCACTGGACAATGTTCATCCTTCGCTATAAAACTGCTACTAGTTCTTGTAATTGACTTCTCTGTAGTGCATGCTTCATCTATTCTTCGCACTTGTTCTTCAATCTGATCTACTGACAGATCATCAGTTACCCCTTCTGGTTATAATTTCTTCTTCCCCTTATTAACATCCATTGGACACCTTAGTTGAAGGTCTGGTACAACCCTTATCACCATTTATTCTGAAATCAGGTAAATAGTGTGCGGTTGACTGGTCTGCTATGACATGTCTTTACTGTATACGATTTGACCTATCTTTCAGAGAATCCCCAAGTAAGTTCGTACTTCTGGGCTCTGATACCACCTAAATGTAACACCCCACTTCCGTAAGACCCGAACCCGACATCCATGGTGATATCCGAGTCTGTGCCCTACGAGGGTGGCATGCTACATCAATCAATCAAATCATAGTATACAAATTTTTTTATTTTTTTTATTTTTGAAAACAAACATACTCTTACATTACATTATGCGGAAAACCATTTACAAAACATAACTGGTAATACAATGACCATGAGGGTCCTCTTATAAAATACACCATGATATGATACCAAAGTTCTCTCACTAATGCAAACGCAACTGATCCCGTCATCTTCTATCACACTCATGCGATCACTATACACCCGTTGCCCAACGGAGTATTCTTCTGAGTCCTAAAAAATAATTGCAAATTTTGGGTGAGTTTTGCGAACTCAATGAGTGACCATCATCGATGATTCGCTTAATCATTGAAACAATATCAATATATATAACATATTTTCACACTGATACCTATTAGATCACATTTCATAATTCACCTACGTTTAAACCTTTTTCAATATACACTTTCACAAAGTTGCACATTCACATATCTACGGAAATCCACATTCATATCACCCATTTCTGATACATGCACATCACATTAACTGCGCATTTACTATTGCTATGACCGAGTGCGTAGACTGTCCCCTTAGGGCTCCTTAATGTCTATCCCTTATCTGATAATGGATACAGGGTTCATTATACGTTGAGCCTGAGGCTCTGAATCACTTATGAGCTTGAAGCTGATGTTCACACGTTGAGCCAAAGGCTCTAATCAGTGGCAACTCTGGTCGACAGCCATTGTATTTCAAACCAAAATCAGACACATCATAAATTATCATAATTGTGGAATTTGAAATAACCCATAACTGTTATCCCATCAATATAGGGCATTTTGCCAGACATTCATTCAAACATATCAAATCAAATACAACATGTAACACTTTTTCATTTTAATATAGTGTTGTGACCGAGTGCCTGAACTGTCCCTAAAAGGGCACATTAATCGTTGAGCTATAGGCTCTGAACTGTCCTGTTAAGGGCTCATTGATCATTGAGCTAAAAGCTCTGTAATTGTCCCATTGAGGGCTCATTGATAACTATCCCATTAAGGGCTCATTGATAACTGTCCCATTAAGAGCTCATTGATCGTTGAGCTAAGGGCTCATTGATCGTTGAGCTAAAAGCTCTATAACTGTCCCATTAAGGGCTCATTGATAACTGTCCCATTAAGTGCTCATTGATCGTTGAGCTAAAAGCACTATAACTGTGGCTGCTCCGGTCACAACTATCATTTACTGCTTTCATATTCGAGCATAAACGACAAATACCACAATTCAATCACTTTATTCACACATGCATATATCTCAATCATTTCCAATTTCCACATTCGGACAATTTACTCACAAGTTGTCACATTAAGAACACACAATCACAATTTCACATAATTTGACACACATAAAAATTGGAGGACCGTCTAGGTCACTCACCTGACTTCCCCGCTAACGCCTGGAATTCTCGGCAACGTCGACGGCTGATGTTCCAAATGTGCCTCTATCACAAATCAAACACTCATTGTCAACACACTATTTAATCAGAAACAATCATTAATACACATGTAGTGATTATACTCCAAACACCCTAAAATTCCCATCACAGCCTTTCCCCAATATCAGAACTCAATTGACACTAAAATCGTTCACTAGTTTCAGGAAAATCCGAAATTATACTCCAAACAGATACGGACTATCATTTTGTCGAAAACACATTATATACCATACTTCCATCCAAAATTGAGTTTTCATAACCGTATTGACCCTTGTCTCTAGTTCAAAACAAATATGAAATTATCTCAATTGGATATCGGTACAAAAAGTTATGGCTTAAAAACCAAAACATACTGTCTGGGAACAGTTGCTCGCCACGGGATTTCGCCGCAGCGAGGAAGTAAGTAGGTGCCATAGCGTGCACACTCGCCCGCGTCGCGACGTGTACACTCGCCTGCGCCATGGCGTGCACCCCTGCATGCGTCGGGGCGTGCGCATGAGCACGTCTCGACGTGCGAGCTCCGAAAGCCATCCGAAACTTGATTTTTCAACGATTTACAATCAAATTCTTCATCTTTCAAAACCTAACTCATCTTAATCCCAAAACAACACTCACAAAACATTTTCCCACTCATTTCAAACCCATATCATTTACAATTAATCAAAATTCATCCCATATTCGGAAACCCTAAACCAAACCTATAACAAACCCATTCCATCGCTTTTAACCCTTAACACTTGAATCATTCAATAAATCAAGGAGAAAGAGGCTTAAACTTACTTGATCTAGCTTTAAAAATCCTTAAGCTCTTCATGAATTTGCCAAAAATCCAAGCCTTTCTCTCCCTCTCTTCTCCATCTCTTCCACGGCAATCCTTATAAATTTTCCAACAAAAATAATCCTTTCATCTCTTATTTATACCCTTACTAAATGTGAAATGTCCATTTTTCCCCTTCCTTCAACCTTAAGCCTTAAATCTTAAGTATCTTGCCCAATTTGCCCTCATACAAATTCTTATAACTTCACTACTACAATTTAGAAAAACCCAACTCTTAGGGACTGAATTGAAATTCAATTCTTTCATAATCATTCAATTTCATGCCTATCAATTTCCAATTCAAACAATTCATTCACTTTGACTTTCATACACCTCTCCAAATTTCAATGGCTCCTACCAAAACAAAATTCTTAAACCATGTCTTTAATTTGAGTACCAAGTGGACAGTCATTTTCAGTACCGGAAATTTCATCGGTACCCACTTTGCAAGTTTATGCAGAAAACACATAAATCATTTCAAATCAATTTTTTTAAACACAACATTTACGTTCTTCACAAAGACACATAAGCCATGAATTGTCATGAGTGCATGTACAATCATGTGCATTTGCGAAAATTACTTTCCATATCAGCATAGAGGCCATTTTATGCATGTATGCTGAATTACGTGTACAAAAACACAACCCGATCCAAGTTTACTATTTTATCCTTCCCATCGGTGATGGGATGTTACACTTCTTCACTGCCTCAGTTAGTCTCGGGGTTTTCTGAAATTGGGGTCTCTGCTTTTCAGACTCCAATTTTCTTTTCCTCTCAATCTCCTTGGCTTGTTTGGCTGAATCTTCACTTAAGATCGAGACTAAAGATCTCGTAGCCTTTGGTGCGCAAGTCTTAGATACTTCTGCCTGACTTCGTTCTCTGGACCTCTTTTCTTCATGTTGTCTCAAGGTTCGAATCCTAGGTGATCTCTTCGCCTTCTTTAGAATATCACTCAGAAGCTTATCCCCTTTTCTCTTCAAGACACTTTCGTCTGTACTCCGAACTTGGCTACTTTCTTTTCGAGAAATCATCTTTTTCTTCAAAACTTCTTCAGATGATTTTCTTCTTTCAATCATGGACATTCTTGTACTAACTTGAGATTTAGAACTCTTTGTGGGAGATTTCTTCTTTATCCACTCCCCCTCAGTTCTAGTTTTAATCTCAGAATCTGATTTTGCTCTGTCTAGATTCTTCAAGCCCATTTTTGCTATAGTACCCGAGTTGATAATACTCCTAACAGGCATCCTCAATCTGTTTCCTCTGTCAAGAAGGACTCCAGACTCCCTGAAAATCCTTGTGAGCAACATTCCATAAGGATAACTATTAGTATCCTTCATCCCCTTAACCATATACTGAAAAATCAGAAATGGTAAGTCTATGGGTTGGCGATTCAGTAGGTAAAAAAGGCATTGTTCATCCAAGGTCATCACCAAATGCCTTGATCCTTCTCTAGGTAAGACGCAATTAAACAGAATTGCATGTAAAGCCCTAGCCTTCGGCACCAGACTCGAGGTCTTCCTCTCCGATGGGTTATTCTCTCTATACAACTGTCTACTGACTTCGTCTTCCTTTAGGTTAACTTTAGTCATCCATCTGGCTTTACTTGTAAGCTTCTCTCCAATAGATGGACACTTAGTTACCTTCTCTATCAACTCAGTTGTGACAATAATAGACAGTCTGTCTATTGTAGAAACAATAGCTTTGTCTACCATCTGCACATTCTTCCAAAACTGATATACTTTATTTTGATATACATACTCCCACACCTGGAAAAACTTCTTCCAAATAGCTTCTACAATCTCTGGTTCGATATCCATGTCGTTCTCCCTGAAGGATCCAAAATCGACATGTCTCCCGTAGATCATTGCTTGCTCCATCTGATTCTTTGATAAGTAAGAAGCTGAGTTCATGATTTGATTTTCAAAAGTAAAGTTGGTTTTTGAGATTTTGAGAGTGTTGAGAGCTGAAACGTTCTTGAGTTGTGAATACTCGAAAGGTCTTATCAGGCGTTTTCTAAAATAGGTGAGCTTCTCAAAATTCTGAAACTTTCCCTCCAAGATTTCCTTCCAAGAGAAGTTACCAGCTGTAACTCACTGTTGTTGACGCCGTTAATCTTCACGACCTTTTAACTTATATGTGACGTGTCAGATGGTTGGTCATTTAACATCACCATGTTGAGGTTCCGTCTGATTTCCTTAAACCATTCTTCACTCAATGGTTTAGTGAAGATGTCTACCCACTGAAACTTTATCTCAATAAACTGTAGACTCATAACCTTTCTCTTAACGTAGTCTCTTAAGAAATGATGTCTGACTTCGATATCCTTCAGTCTCGAATACTGGATTGGATTCTTTGACAAATTGATGGTGTTGATGTTGTCACAGAAGATTGGAATCTCCTCTTCTCGTACTGAATAATCTTCCTATTGGTATTTGATCCACAATGTTTGTGAACAGCAGCTTGCGGTAGACATATACTCGGCTTCGGTAGTTGATAGGGAAATTGAACTCTGTCTCTTGCTTGACCATGAAACTAGGTTTGAGCTAAGAAAGTGACAACCTCCACTCGTACTCTTCCTTTCAATTCTATCTCCAGCATAGTCCGCATCGCAGTATCTAATCAACCTGAAATCTTTACCTTTCTTATACATTAAGCAAAGATCAATAGTACCTGCGAGATATCTCATAATTCTTTTAATAGCAATATAATGAGACTCTCTAGGATCGGCCTAAAACCTTGCACACAAGCATACACTGAACAGTATGCCCGGTCTGCTTGCTGTAAGATAAAGCAAAGAACCGATCATCCCTCTAAACAGGGTTTGATCCACCTTCTTACCAACTTCGTCTTTTAACAAAAGGTTCGAATGGTGCATCGAAGTTGCCATAGGCTTCACATTATTCATATCAAATTTAGACAACAATTCTTTCACATATTTTTGTTGATGGATAAAAATCTTCTCTTCGGTTTGCTTAACTTGTAGCCCAAGAAAGAACTTCAACTCACCTATCATACTCATCTCAAACTCATTTTTCATCAAATTCTCAAAACTAATGCACAACTCTTTTGAAGTAGCACCAAATATGATATCATCAACATAAATTTGCACTAAAATAAACTCATTCTCATAATTCTTTCTAAAGAACATCTTGTCTACCTGACCTCTACTAAAACCACTCTCTAATAGAAAAGTACTTAGACGATCATACCAAGCTCTAGGAGCTTGCTTCAAGCCGTATAAAGTCTTATGAAGTCTATAGACATAATCTGGATACCTAACATCCTCGAAACTAGGAGGTTGATTAACATACACCTCTTCGTCTATAAAACCATTCAGAAACGCACTTTTCACATCCATCTAAAAGAGCTTTATATCATGACAAACAGCATATGCCAACAATATCCTAATCGCTTCAAGTCTCGCTACTGGAGCATATGTCTCATTGTAGTCTATTCCTTCTTGCTGACTATAGCCTTGTGTTACTAATCTAGCTTTATTCTGACTTACTCTCCCTGATTCGTCTAACTTATTCTTAAAAACCCATCTAGTTCCTATAA